>MU827804.1:218732-516476 GCA_029204205.1 Desmophyllum pertusum
CCAAAAACCAAGCAAATCCTGTGTGGAAAATTGTGTTAATTTTTTCCCGTGGGGGTAATGTTGGAGGAAATACAATTTAAGTTGAAGCACTCGTTTTATTATTCACTCAAAAACTAGCGTGGCACTCACCGATTACTCCTTATCCGATACGGTGTATATACTAAGGCGATCATTTCAATTATCGGGTCGTGAGAAATTAGGGGGTTCCCCTATGATCATAAAGCAGATGCATGTTCTGTCCGTATTTCTTTAGTTTGTCGCTATAAAGTAGTTAGACCTTTCAACATATTATTACTCACCAAGTCACTCTCCATTGTAACAAAAGTTCTTGCAGACGGTCCGTGCTAACGCTAAAGGTAAATCCATGCTCCATTTCTAACAAAACACTCGTGAAACGAAAGCGTGCTTTTTGGCGGCCCATTCTTTTGAAGCGGTTGAAAAGCCTGGTCAAATCGAGCCTCGTTTCCAGTGTTGCGCCATTCTCGTTCCCAGATCCTCCGTTTTCTTTGGTCAACGTCATTTAAAAAAAAAAACGCGTAAATGGGGTTGCGCCGATGCCCATTCGAGTACCTGCGCGCTCTCCTCTAGCTGCTTGCGTTGGAAAACTTCGAAATTCCAAGGGCCGTATCCCCCAAAAAATGCTATGTTTCCCAGCGCCCCGTAAACCGACCCAATTTATTTCAAAAGGCCAAAAAAGGTGAAAAAGAAAAAGTTTTTGATCATTGCCTGTGCCCTTTTCCTCGGGTGTTTCCAGTTTTAATTTGCTTTATTTACATCTTAAAAGTCACGCTGACATCTAACTCAGCCCAATATTGAGCGACAGCTGACGTCTTGCCCAAATGTAGTCACGGAGAAGATAGGTCAAGATATAATCAAGGCTCGCTTGGAATTATTTGTGTATAATTTGTCAATATTTCGTTTCTTCGGCTTTTTTATTTTATTTTATTTTATTTTATTTTATTATTTTTTTTTTTTACCGACCGACCGACCCACTTTCACGAGAGAGATGGGCGATGGGAAACAAAACCTTTTTATGGGGATGGCCCAAGCGACTGTTTCCAGTATAATGAACATTGTGTTTCGTTTATGCAACATTACAGTTATTATATTTACTTTGAAATGTGTACCATTGGAGTGGTACTGAACAATTCACTTTCAGGGAAGAAAAAGGCAATTAATAATTTCCTCTTCGATGTATCCCATATTGTTTCATGACGCATTTCCGTGACAATTTCTACACTTTGCTACCATGATTTACTTCTTAAAAAGAATACACAAACCCTTTCTAAACATTCATCTCGTAACTTAGCCTAGCACCTCTCACACGTGAGAAACAAGAGTTTACTCGGTTCTGCAGGAAACAAGACAAAATAAAGGTCATAAAGCTTGTTGCCGTTGAAACAAATGTACGCGATGCTTACATTGCAATTAGACATTGGCGCAAAACACATTTGCTTTAATACAACAAGAGTTAGACTTCAAAACAGTCGTTTTCTCAAATCGCTGGTTCGCAAGACGCGAAGGCCGGAAAGCGTGGATCCTCGCGTGCGAGCCTCACACGTCGCGTTGCGAGCCTCACCCGTCGCGTGTGAGGAGCATTAAAATTTACCTTGAGTGCCAGAAGGTTTTTTTTGTCTTTGCGAGGCCTTGGATCGGCGACGCCATTGTTGCCGGCTCACTTTCGCCGCTAACGCAACCCGTGGGGGAGGGGGAAGGGGCGGGAAATATACGGGTAGTTGGGAGAACAGAGGGCGGGAAGCGGGATTCTTAAAGTGCCGGGAACCACAAGGGGCGGGAACAGGGGGGTACAAAGTACGGGAAGTGGGAAGTTCAGACCTCCCCCCTCCCCTAGGGGAATACTGCTGCTCGTAAGTTTTACATTCTGAAACTGTACAACAACGGATTAACTGTGCTTTTTGCCATATAATTTTAAATGTGGTTCTAACGTTTGGGTCTTTTGGCATGAATGTGTGGCTATTCAAATGAAAAGCTATTGAGCAGTACTTTCATGTGGTGCTGTTTACTCTGATGCTACAAGGTGGTTCTAAACTTTTATTTCTGTGGATACAAAAACCAAGTGTGTGGACGTTTAAAAAAGAAGCTATAGAACAGTTCTTTCATGTGGTGGTGTTTATTTTTCGATATTTTGAAAAGTCAAACTTTGGGATTTTTTATTTTATTTTGAGAACATGACACTCTTGGAAGTGAAAGGGTTCAAATCACAAAACGCACAAAAATCAAAACGAATGCGGATTAATCTGGGGACGAGATCAGAAGGCGGACTTATCAACAACAATCTCTGAAGATTAGAACTACAGTTCATCTTGTGCCTATATGCATCAAAAAACGCTGAGACGAGGCGACGCAGGTTTTCGCGCGATTGTTTTTCCCCGCGCGCGTGACGCGTTCGTCTCTTCCCACTAGACAATCCATGATGAATTACCAGCAGTCAACCTCGTTCCCAGGGTCTTTCTAAGATCTTAGAGAGAGAGACCCTGGGAACGAGGTTGTACTACATGTAGGCAGTCTGCTTGTAGATCCAACCAAAACAATAGGTTATAACACGCTGCCTTCGTTTGAGGATACACCTCATCTTTCACCAACCTCGTCCCCATGATCTCTCTTGGCTGGGAACGAGTCTGAAGTCTTACTACAGCGAGAATAGAGGACGTGAAAATAACAGCCTCTCTTGGTTTTCTGACTATTTTGTTAGGTGACACTCCATTGTGGTTTACACGAATCACTCATCTCCTGCAGTGGAACTCGACCAGCAAAAATGAGCGTGGGCTCAGACGATCGTTTCTTATCACTGAATTTTCCACGTTTTGTTTGGCCGAAGAGAAACTCGCCATTACCGGGGACCCCCACAGGGGCATTATATTCCAAAAGGGCGCTTAAACTCAACGGCTCCCACTGTCTGCCTTGACTCTTTTTGGCCTCTCTTGCTCCCATTACTGCTAGCAGGGGCTGAGAGAGTTCCCCTAATATTGATCCCTCTCGGCGGCGGCCCCGTGCTAACAGGGGCCATTTCTGTGGAGCATCCAGGAGCTTTATGTCGCTTGCTGAATTCTCCCTTACAAGTGGCCATTTTCTTCAGTGAGGAATTTGATCTTCTCTCCCCCGACAATGACATCTTGTTCTTTTTTCGGTTCGTACGAGCTCTCCCTAGGGGAGGGGGTTCGTGTATCGAATGACGCCCACCCTCTGCGTCAGTTAAAGCGAGCACTGGTAATGGTGGGGCAAGACGGTTTTCCTAAAAATGGAAATCAATACGAAAATAAATATCAAACGGCAGTATTTAGGAGGAGGGTTGGAAGGGGGGGATGGCATTCCAAATCCTGGGACATCCTTGCAAGCTCTCCTTCCCTCTTTCTCTCTTCCCCACTCCCCACCCCCCAAGAGAGCTTGTTCGCAGGCTACGGCAGCATTTGACGTAGCCTTGATTGCAGAACCAAACAAATTACTGCTGAGTTTTACGAACATTTCCGCAGAACGAAACCACTCCTCCTTAGCATTTACGAGGATGTGACCCATACGAGACACTTTCCATTGCACGTTGACCACCAATTTGGTTAAAAACATAGAAAATTCAGTTTGAAAACGTTAGTCTCGTGTTTCGAATTCCCTTAACACTTTACAAAAATTTCGTCGCTTTGTTTTAAACTCCGTAAACTGAAGAGGAATTCCTGAATAGTGTACAGTTTTGAGCGCTTTGAATGAGCTACCGCAAGTTATGTACAATGTATGTCAGGATATATTGGTCATTCTGACGACGCACAAAATTTCTTTTCAATCAAAGGAAACCTCAAAATAATAGTTTGTTAAGGTAGAAAACACCAAAGAAGTAATTATAAACCAAACAGGAACAAGGATAGTTAACCCTTTTACGTTCAGAATTCGCCCTGAAAAACGCATTTTTGGGTCACGCAACCGTTTTCTTGGTGCTGTCACCCCAAATTAGGCTAATCTTTGCTAAAAATGCCATTTTGAGAACTAGGGAAAATATTTTAAACAGGTTTTGGGGCAAAGCAAAACCGTTCAATTTTATCGTTGGCCACAGTGCATAGCCAAAAAAGACTTTGAAGAAGAAGACTCCCTTCTGATTTTTTCCTTCTCTCTTTCCTTTCCTTTTACTCCCCCTTTCTTTTCTTGCTATCTTCGGCGCTTGATAGACTTCCTATCAGCTGGAAAGGTTTTGACCTAACCTTTTAAGGGAGCTGAAAAATGAACCTGGAAGTATGTTGGGTGTGAGAGCCAAATTTGCCACTGATTTTTCAACAACAATTGAACGGGTTTTTCCAGCATAACTCTAGAAGAATTTGTTAGATTTCCAAAATTGATGCACGGTTACAAAGATCCATCCTTTCTGCATCAGATGCGTGTCAAACTAATCTTGTCACGTGTTGATTGATGACGTCACAATGGCTTTGATGTATGAGACCTCAAAAGCGCGCTTAGATGCGCTTACGGGAGTGAAAGGGTTAAGATTGGGGAAAGATTGATGACGGATTATGAATCACACATGACTTCGCTTCTTACCACTGGTATCTCCAGTATCTGCTGAGGATTGTACCTCGGCGGCCGACTCACTGTCCCCTCAGAGGGTTCCCCTGGTCCATGGTTTTCACCAGTAGTTTTGTTTTATCGCGGTTCATGTGAGCCACTCTAAACATGAGCTCGAGACGATGGCGGGTGAATTGATATCCTGTATCAACTGGCTCTCGCTTACACGGTCTTCTTCAAAGACCTGCAACGATGACAAAGTGTCATTAGCAAACGGCAATCAAATCATTAACAATCGTTTTGAGGGCAACTGTTTGAGATAAATTTTGTTGTCCATTAACCATTTTACAGTTCTAAGTTTTATGTTTTAGTAGGCTACTCCAACCAAGGCCACCCAAGCAAATTATTTGCAAATTGACCAATAGCGTTTGAGTGTTAGAACAATAAAATGGTCACAAATTGTCTGCTTCTGTAGTGTGCAGTTTGCTTAGATCCTTAATTTGTGGAAATCTATTGTTAACATCCAAGGTTTTCATTCGATATTTGCACATAATTTTGTTGGGTTGTTTTGGTTGGAGTAGTCGCACTGTAAATCATTGTTGTGCCAGGAATAAAACGTAACAAAAAAACAAGAAAGAACAAATCATCACACTTACATCTTCTCCATCTTTACAGAAACTCCTTCGGACTGTAGGAATGTTGTTGTGAAGACACTCCCGTAGAAATGCTTTATACGCATTTCTAGACAAGAAAAGACAAAATGACAATGAACACGATCAACATGATTGGGATTTGCGATACAACTGTTGTTATTGTATTTTATTTTCTATCAACATTAACTAAATCTCAGCCTTGTGTGCATTCTTAGCATATTCTTAAAATTTCGCCAATCTTAGCCTCAATATTCTTAACAAGATTCTTACAAAAAAATAAGAGCGCATAATTGACGTACAAAATGGTTGATTCGTCGTTTTACCTTAACATCAGGAGGTATCATGTCATCCTCTTTTTCTAGTTTAACTTGTGAGTTATTCCTCAGTGTGCCCCACAACTCTCTTGCTCCAATACCGCTCACTTGGTAAACAGAAAAATTAACAACAAAATAAGCTTTTTATTTCATGCCATCAAGAACAGAGCCAAAGAGAAGGCTAGAAAGCTGTCTTTTTACCGCATTAAAAGTCCATAAAAATCTGTGAAATCGTGAAAAGAAGAGAACAGCTCATAATTACACAAGACAGGCAAGAATCGGGAGGAAAAAAACCCCGAGGCCTAGCCCCTTGAAAGAGCTATGTCACGGATAGCGCATCATGAATAATTTTTTGCCTAAATTTTTTCAAGTTCGCCGTTCGCAATCCGTCTCAATCTTATCCAATCTGGTGTTTCTCTACATCAATAACTTATTATTTCGAGGTTGAAGAAATTTGCTGCATCACAAAAAATAGATCATTAAACCGAAGTTTGACTGAGATTCTATGAAGCCATTGGTGTGGAGCAAAGAAGTCAGGTACCCTCCCTATCTTTGTGGCCTTGCCCAATCTATCACTGGTATCATGCTCATTCGCTTTTAAAAGTGTGAGCTCCGTGGCTTCGCGCGCACATCTCGCGTGACTCCTTAGCGACATTGACCAATGGCGAAATAGAATAACTTGACATAATTATCGTGACGTAGTTCTTGTAAGTCGATGAAAGAGATGAGCGCTCGCACCCTTACTCGCTGAACACGCACGCAAGTACGCTCGCATGCACTCTCGCGGCACGCAATCACGGCAAGCACGCACGCAGTCCCACGCGCGCTAGCACGCATACATACATTTTCTCTGCACCACCGCCATCGGATTAAGAGTCTTCTTCGCTCCTTCGCGGAATGTTGGATGAAGGAAATCCTCGGCATCAGATCCCAACAGCTTCTGTAACTGTACATCCACTGGGTCGAGCAGCAACTCCGTGAAGTTGTCTGTTAAAAGTGAACTCTCTAATCCAGCAACTCCATTGCTGTCTAGACTCAACTGACCCGGTGACTGAGTGTTCATGCTGTCGTAACTACTTCGTTTATCTCCCGTTAATTGTGACACGCGTACAGGTTGATGGCTGCTGATAACACGAACGTGGGATTTTAAGCTGAGAGCTCTTTCCGGTCTTGAGCTGTGAAAGTAATAAACAAACTGTAAACCTTTACTCAGGGACACCCAACGGATCGTTTCGGTGGAATATCTGTTCGGAAGGCCTACAATCGCCTCAGATAATCGGATTAAAGTGTGAAGAATGTCTGGAGTTTTCTTTAAGGAAATGTCATCTCAAACTTTCGTAATATGTGAACATTAATGCCTTTTGTTTTCGGACAGATAAAAATATCGTTTTGGGTACAAAAAAAAAAGGTCAGCTAGGATTTTCGGAATGGCAAAAGTAGCTCATAAATTCGGGTAATAAGATTTCAATCCCTAAAAATTTCTGATGTTTGAAAGTTCAGCTAACGTATCCGAACAGATAATTTTTCTCAGCCTTTAAAAATAAGCCATTAAAACTGCACAAAACGCACAACAGGAAAATGTTGTCGTTGGGTGCCCTGTTTACTATTATGTTTATTATTTATCCTGGACAAAAGGACTAAAGCTTACATGCACATGTAGTTCACACTTGTGAGCTAAGCATAAGCAAAAGCGCAAGGATGTTCACACTTGCGATAAGCACAAGCACCAAAACGACATACGCAAGCGTATGACGCAGTCAGGGGAAACAAGTGCCAGTTGATCGAGCGCGAAATCCTGTCTGAGCCGCAATTTTCGTCCCGAAGTTGCTAAGCAACATGACGTATCCTCATTGCGCTGTGCTGGCGTGACAATTTTCGGAGTACTCGTGAGTGCTCCCGCTGTTTCTTGATTGGATAATAATATTATAATTTAAGAATCGGAAACGCTTCGAGTGCTTCAACGAAGATTTGCCAAAAACGGCACTTGTTCCCCGACTATTTCACCTCGGTGCACACTTGAGTTTTCTTGTCCAAGCTTATGCTTGTGCTTATTTCACAAGTGGGAACCGGGCTTTAGGGGTTACAGTGTACATGGCAGGGTCCCAAAAAGTTGTAGGATGCCGGAGTTGAACTCCGGCGAAGTGGACCAAAAACACGGGGCTCTAGGACTCTATCACTTCAGGGCTACACGTATTTGGGCTCCAAGCAGAAAAAAAGCTTGAGCTATGAGCTCCAAAGTCTTGTTGGTAAATCAAAAAGTAAGAAAATATCCCATGGTCTCTTGTCTGCTTCAGCTTGACAATGTATTGATATAATTGTAACTTGGAGAAATGTGATTTTTTTTTTTCACCCCAGAACTACAAGAATCAACGTGTACGTAACTTCAGTTGAAACTAATGTTTCTCTTATCTGCGCATAAGTGCAATCATGTACATGTAATTTGTTTTGAACATGAGCGGACACTCTCGTAAGCGGACAGCTCTACTTTAATACGGCAGCCTTTAAAAAAACCCTGTTTGAACTCTAGCTCATACAAACTCTGTAGTGAACGAAATACATTGTTACAGTCGAAGTTCTCTGAGCGGACAGCTCTACTTACGGCCGCCTTGAAAAAACCCTGTTTTGAACTCTAGCTCATACAAACTCTGTATTTACATATTCTCATAAGCGGCCAGCTCCAGTTTGCGGACACTTTTTCTGCTTCCGAGGGTGTCCGCTTACGAGAGCTTCGATTGTAGTTCTAAAAACTGAATCAAAACTACAGTTTTTTGTTACTTTTTCCGCATCCGGGAAAACATTTTTAAGTGAAACTTGCAAAATTATATGCCAAAATTCGTCACACTGTCCAATGATTTCAAAACATATTTTAACTTGCATTGAAGAAAAACCTGTTTCCACGATACGTCTGCTTAAAACCGTGAACGTGACTGTAATCTAAAACAAGTTGCTTCTTCATAACTTAAAAGCGTCATGGATTTCCTCAAACGTTTAGCTGAGTTTAAATGTACAGAGATTGGGAAATATTTTGCAATTAACTTAATTTACATTTATGCTACAGAAAAAAAATTAAAAGTTCTAAAAATCTTTCACCACCTAACACATCTCGAACAAAGTCAGAATATTCTTTGGACTTTGCCATCCTGGACAAACGCGTGGCTTCTTTTAACTAAAATAACACAAGATTTAAAGGAATTAATACCCAAGTGTATAATAACAAACTGTCTGGTATATATAATGTATTAAAGAACCTTAAATCAACATACATGTAGTGTAACTAAGAAACTTGCATCTAATTAAAAAAACAACGTTAAACATCATATAGAGTTAAACATCAAAATCAACTAAAAATTATTCACCATAAAAAATACACACTGTCAGGCAAAATTTTTTAGTTCACTTCAAACAGGTAGTCTTTGAAACCCAGTTGATAGCACTTGTTTTAATCACCTTGAATTACAAATTCTTAAAGTCAAAATGCATTTAGACAAAAGTGAATGATTAATTATTAATGACGAAATGAAAGACAATTCTAGAATATATTATTAACAGTCTCAGGTCATCATCTAACAGTACCTACATGTACATGTACTTTGGGTATAGGGTAGGGGGTGAAAAGCCCTGTACCCAGAGTGGTTTTGTCATCTCCCCAAATTTCACTCGTCATTTAAACCATAGTATGATTCAAGATTGCGGGCTCCATGATCGTGGCCCGATGATCTCAGCACAAAAAAATATATAGGACTGTTCACAGCCTATTAGTTTTGATGCCTTCCTACCCACACGGCCTCTGTACCCAGAGTTGTTTTGTCCCGAGATTTCACTTGCCGAAATACAAGTATTCAACATGCATATGGCAGCTCCACAATCGTGACCCAACGATCTCAGTGCAAAGAGGGACGCGTCCCACAGTCAAACTTACAACTTTGCATGACTATCGTACAGAAGAAAACATCAAAAGTCTCTAGAAATTCCAAGGGGGAGGGGGAGGGGATAGATACTGTAACAAGATCCAGTGAGTCTCATTAGTTGTACATTTGTGTATTTCTACAAATATACATGTAAGTATATATTCTTTAAGTTTTACTCTAAGTACTGCACTATCTAGATATCATAAAATGTGTCATACATGTACATGTATGTACATTGTACCTGGCAACGTTTTTTGTTCTATCTCAGCTTGTCGTTTCTTGAAGAGCATGTCTTGTCTTTTGATCAGTTCATGTTGTATGGAGACCCTTTCCTTTAAGTATTGGTAATGTTCATCTTTCTCTTCCTGTTTGATTTTTTGACCACATTTCATAAAGACGAACACATTGCTGAAAGAAAGGGAAAAATATTGACAAAATTAACACTTAAAATACATAATTACTAAATGTACAGAGCACATCTCCCTAATGATTGTAATGCAAATTGCTAATCACACAATGCTTGTCAAACAATCATATCACACAATGCTTTGTCACACAGTGCTTGTCCAACAACGTTTGTCACACAATGCTTGTCACACAATGCTTGTCCAACAATGCTTGTCACACAATGCTTGTCACACAATGTTTGTCACACAATGCTTGCCATACAGTGCTTGTCACACAATGCTTGTCACACAATATGCTTGTCACACAATGCTTGTCCAACAATGCATGTTACACAATGCTTGTCATGCAATGCTGATCATGTACAGTTACAATGTATTTGTCACGCAATGCTTGCCACTCGATGCTTGCCAAATGCTTATCACACAATGCTTGTCACGCAATGTTTGTCATGCAAATGCTTGTCACACAATGTTTGTCATGCTACTGTACATGTATGCTTTGTCATGCAATACAGACTTTTTAGTAATTTCCATGAGTGGCGAGCAATAAGTTGTTTATTTATTACTTATTAATAGAGCCCATGTACCTGTTCTCTCTCTTTAGCAGCCTTAGCTTCTGCTTCTGCATCAGCCTTCTGTTTCTCGGCTTCTGCTTGATGTTTAAATTTGCTCCTTTTGGAGTGAACAGAGCTTGCAGCATTGCTGGTTGTTTCAAGAACCCTATACAAAGAGTGGCCAAGATGATAATTTAATACAGTCAGATTGTAATTTAAGAAACCTAAAATATTTGTAAAAAGAAAACCAATCCTACATGTACTTCTGATCTCAATTAAATTTTAATTAAATTAGTTATTAATTAATTATTTTTAACTTAATCACAGTAGTCAGGAGGGAGGGGTACTGAAGCAGGAACTTCTGACCTCCACCCCCCTCTCCTACATGTATATGCATGCCAAACTCATGCAATCCCAGTGGAGAGAGAAAAATTAAAACAAATCGACCACTACATTGTAGTTGTTGGGTGGCACATTGGCTTAATGGCTGGCGCAGCGGACTCCCAGATGATCTGGGTTCAAGCTCTGGCTGGGTCATCATTGTGTTGTGGTTTCTTGGGCAAGACACTTTACTCTCACAGTGCCTCTTTCCATCCATAATTATAAATGGATACCAGTGAAACTGGGGGACATCCCACCCAGGGGGAGTAGCATTTACTCCTACAATGCTACATGTAGGTTATGCCCAACTGAAGATCTAAGCATGGGTTTCAAAAGTGTTTGACGTACTGGTGGAATATTTGATCCTTGGCATACAGTATAATACCGACATGTAAGTTCAGGCATGCAGATGACCTACTTGGACATACAGTCAACTCTCATTTATAGCGGATACCCTCGGGACATATAACTTTGGAGTCCATATTATACGTGTATAGCTAGAGAGTAGAGTCCGCAATAGCGGGAGTCATTTTCCGTCAAACCTCTATAGCTTTCGCCGGGGGGTCCGTAGTAACAGGGTGTTCGCAAGGCGAGAGTTGACTGTAGTTGGCAAGGAATTTTGAAAACCTTGGTGTTATTTTCCAGGTATCTTCAGCATGGGAGGTTAACCATGCACCCTCAGGCATACACGTAACTAGTCTCTTTATAATATTACAGAAACCAGGATATTCTCTGGTGTTGTGGGACAATAAAGTCACTCACTAATGTGTAATATTGTAAGATACAGCTGTAGGAATAAGGTTGTTCTGTTCTACATGTATTTATTTAAAATATGTAGTCTTGAATTGTGTTGTGAAATACTACAGAATAAAAGTATTAAAACACATGAAAATTATAATCGAATTTCTTTGCGGTTGATATACATGTACATGTAAGGGAAAGAAAAGAAATGGTTCGCTGACTAGAATCATTTTCTTTTCATAAATCTTGGTACCAAAGGAATCCACCGATTTGTTCGATCAAAGGTAGCGCTCAAATTTATACATGTAGCCCAATCATCGAGAGTGTAGGGGATCGATAAATGAGCAGTTGCAGTTTACTGTACTTTTAGAAACTTAATTAACCAACTCCGAACGCTAAACACACTATAAATAATTTAAAACAACGGCAATTAAAACCTTTCTCGCTTGAACAGAATTAGCTTTGGGTCCTTAATTTGCTACAAAGGAGTAAACAATCATCAAGAAATAAGCTATTGAAGTCAAAAAGTCAGTCAACTTACTTCTGCTTTATACTGCTCTTTTGGGTGTAAACACCCGGCAATGCGGGTAAAACCGACGACAAAGACATCTTATCTTCCAGCGTTTCTCCTTCGTATCACGACCACGATCATTTTCGTTCGAAAATTCCTTAGAATATTAGAACAACATTCGATTCCACTCGAGTTCTTCGATTTCCATAGCAATAAACATGAGCTTTGTTCCGCGCGCTCGTGAAGCCTGGTGACTAAATTTTAAAACTGAAACGCTGGTCATTATGCAGCGGGCTCGTTATGTTAGAAGCCGCTGGCTTTGAAATTTACCGGCGCATCAACGTTTCGACCAATCAGAAGTCGCCAACTACACCACCATTGGTAATTTTGCGTAATAAGCCGGTAGGGAAAGAAAGATTTTTGGAACTAGTCGCTGGATTTTCTACTGTTTTATTTGTCCGATCCAGCTAGTTTCTTGAAGATGTGGTTATTTATTGTCCTTACATTAAGTGCCTTGCTTGGCTGTCACGTTTTACAAACAGAAGCGAAGTTGAAAGACGGTGAATGCGAAGGTAAGTGTACATGGTGAGGAAGTTAATTTTTTTGGACACGTAAGCTTATAGTTTTTGCTGTAAATATAACGATAAAGTAGAATCCCTTTAACTTAACAAATAGAGCAAGAGGACTTGATCAGAGCCATAGAAACTGCAAAAGCTTTAGAGAAATTAAATTAATAAGCGACATGTAGGACTTTTAAATATTTGTGATCTTTACTTGAGGAACGGAATTGTTGAATTGTGTTGCTCGACACAGATTTGAGCAAAATATTGCACAAATATGTGTTACTGTGAAGTAGCATAAGTCTCGAAGTTTACCAAGCAATAAATTCACACATGTTAGTGCACTTTTTCCAAGCTAATCTACCCTTTCAAAGGTATCAAAAAAATTATGGATGTTTACTAAGAACAATTTTAGCCAGACACTTCTATGAATCCTCCACTAAATAGAGAGAAAGCGCTAAAAGCTCTAAAACTTCCACCTTTACCCGAGTGTAAAAGGAGTCAGTCGGCGTAAAATATTGGCTCGAGATTTCGATTGACCTCATAATTTGCCTCAAAGTCAAAACAATACCTTTTAATTTTATGCACTCCACAGATTTAACTAAATTAGGAATTCCTAATACATGTATGTGTCGGAGGTGAATTCGTATCTGGTGGGCCGGGGCGAACTCGTTAGTTGCGAATCTCTGAATGGGGCGAAATCTCTGGTTACCTGATGTACAATATATTTTTTTTTATAATTTTTATGGCATGTGTTTTTCATTTATTTATTTTTTACACTATGGGTATTCACAGCTGTTGAGACTCGACTTAACTCTCATCATAAAAAAAGATACATTTACATAGTGGAATTGGTTAAAATCCATTTACGGTTTACCAAAACTGTACTCTGGAAATATAAAAATACAGCAGTATTATATTTCTTCCCTGGTTTTCCATAGAGTTCTAGAAAACACTCTTGGAAGTTTGGGAGTATTTGAAACAGCTGCGAAAACACTCACAAAAGTTTTTCCTCGATCTCCAAAGCATCCATTGCTCCCGAAAAATGGAGATCATTTAATTTTTTGTGTTTGTTAATTTTTTAAATTTAAAAAAAAACCTCTGACGGGGCTTATGTTATTTGTACAAAACTGATTTTAAAGATCTTCCTTTTCATCATGTAAATAATTAAATTAATTCTAAAATCATTAGAAAAGAATCAAAAGAGCAAATCATAACAACTTTATTGTAAGTTAACTTTTTTTTCAAGTAAATCAATCCAGTGGCATTTTGTCTTACAATTTTTGTATTATGTTATTTTGGAAGGTTTGCAATCAGATAGAACTACATGTACTAAACCAGCTCAGTAATCATGCCCTATCAAAACCAAATGTCTACTGAAATGGCCTGAAATCAGCCTGTTTTACACACTGTTACACCTGTACAGGCCATCTCAATAGAATGTTTTGTTTCCCATCACATATACAACTGTACATGTATCCCCGGTAATCTCCTGGGTGGAGAGAGGTACAGTACAGTGTACTGTGAGAGTAGTGTCTTGGCCAAGAAGTACACAACAGTGACCCTGGCAGGGCTTGAACCTGGAGGGACCGTCGATCCGGAGTCCAGCTTGCAGTTATTGCTAGCCATTAGGCCGCCACATCTCTCTTGTGTTAGGCTACAGTATATTGTACATGTACTGCCAAATGCATATAATATACACAGGGGTTTCATTAATTTTTGAAGTAAGCGGCTTACCATGTTGTTGAATAGGCAGCTGTGACCCTTAACAAAGGGCCGTAAGGGCCTTCTCTTTATACTAGGGGGGTAATGGGGGCATGCCCCCCCCCCCCAGAGAATTTTGTAAATGTAGAAGCTCCGAAATGCAATTTCCAGCATTCTGGGAGTCAAATCTAGTGCTATATATGACAATTTTTATCGATCACAGTAGATCTCAGGTATTTTAAACGATCTTGCGATTATTCTATATGAAGTTTGGAGTTTAAAGACTTTCACTGTTTTACAGTCGTTTGTTTTTTTAATTTCATAATCTTATAAGTAAACTCTCAGAAGGCCAGAAGGCTTGATTAGTAAGCGGCGTCAAGAGGCAACGTAGGCGGCGGATAGACCCCCGGTAGCCGGCTTCTAATGAAACCCCTTTATACATGTAATAATATTATTATTATTAATAACTGTTTCTCACACCTCAGACTGTAACTGCATGTAACAGTGCGCTGGCAGTACTTTATTTTGTTGCTCATGAATCATGACATCAAATTTGATTTATTTTCTCCTATAGTTTGCATAAAGTTTCTGACAAATTTTGCCAATAAATTGAGCAGTGACGAATTGTCGAATATGGATAAGATACAGGAAAAGTTCAAGGCTGCCTGCAAAAAAGCAAAGACAAAGAAAACAGATTTGTAAGTAGAATTGTGTTGTGGTTGATTGTAATAATATTTTAGGTTTGAGTTCACTTCAGTATTTAGACATTTACATTAATTAATTTAATTAATTAATTATTAGATACCATCGCAAGCCATTAAACATAACTTCATTTATGGGTGGGAGCCATTTATTTCCCTTGATTTGGCACTACGTGTATCCTAACTGGCCTCACTTTCTTGCTTTGCCAAAATTATAAAGAAGGAATTGATTAACAAGAAATAGAATGTCAGAATGAATCATTATGTTTCAGTTTAGTTTTAAGGCCATTTATACAATGTATATGTTGTATGTACAATGTCAGCTTTTCAATGTTGGCAAAAACATGAAAGCAAGGATAATTAGAATAGGTTATGATTTCCTGTACAAATGTCTTAAATTTGAATGTCTTTGAGCTATAACTTTGCAGCTGTTAAACTACCATAAACTACATGTACATGTACATTTATTTAAAACACTTAATATCAAGATAACACGTTTTGCTGTTCTATCTTCTAGTCAAACCGAAAATTGGAGGGCAGACATTTATGAATAAGGTCTATCTAATTATACACATGTACAATGTACATGTACATAGGTGGTGTAAATCACTCATGGAATTGTAGGATTTAACAATACATGTAAATATTTACATTGTAATATCTGTATTTAATAATAACAATCCACAGTGTTACTACATTGGAGGCACTGAAGATGCAGCAACTGGCATGCTGAAAGAAGTTGTCAAGCCATTGAGTTACCACAAGCCTGCGGACAAGATATGCGAGAATCTTAAAAAGATTGATGCACAGATTTGTGAGTTGCAGTATGGTAAGTACCATTTGAGCTGTTTTACAATTATTATTATAATAATATTGTCTAATCCTCCACTAACGGCCACCTCTCTACAACGACCAGTTACTGTAAACACAGTGTATAAGCTGCCCCTTTTTTCCCAGAAATTTCATTCCAAATCGATGGTGCGGCTTATCTGCGAGAACATCTAAAAGGTTCTGTAAATTTCTCCAGTGTGACTATTATAGAGAGGTTCTTTGGCAAGACCCCTCTTGACCATTTAATTGTAAAAAAAAAAATGATGTGATGACCCAATGATTAGTGAGTTAGACTCCATGTCTAGAGATCCAAGATCCAGGTTCAAGCCCTGGCCAGGATCACTGTGTTATTATGTTCTTTATGCGAGACACTTTTCTCTCACAGTGCCTCTCTCCACCCGGGGCCTGGTTGCTCAAAGTTAGGGGTAGACAGTCTAATCTACTGGATAAATCACTATCAGTGGATAAGTGTTTTGCAATTTAACCAACTACAGTATGCTATCCACTGGATAGTGATTTATCCCGTGGATAGCATTATATCAGGGGCCAAGAGGTACAAATGAGTACCAGCAAATCGTTAGGACAAACTGCCTCAGGGTCTAACCTCCAATGGACTAACATAATATGCAAGGGGCGTAGCAGCTGATTTGTGCTACAGTCACTGGAGTAAGTACATGCACCAGTGATTGTGGGCCACTCACCCACTCGCTCGCTTCTGCAAGGGTCCTCCATGCACTACTGCTGGTCCTCTGCCTGTCACCGAGCTGTATCAAGGGTGATGCCACACTCCCTTAGCTCTCTCTCCACTGTCCTTTGCCAGGTCACCTTAGGCCTACCTCTTCTACGCCTCCCTTGGGGTGTTGTGGGCAACAAGTTAAAAAAAAAACACTTTTTAACCTCTCAATTCTTAGCTCCCCAATGGGAATCGAACCCATGACCTTCCAGGTGCCGGTGTTCACCTTCCAGGTTAGCCTGCGTGCAGACGACTCCTATTCCTTGCTTCACACGGGAAAGCAAGGAAATAGGAGTTGTCTGCACGCAGTCTACTTCCAGGTTCACTTTATCCAAGTCACCCATTCCACTTAACACTTTAACCTCTTTATTGTCAGAATAATTCTTTTTTCTGTCATCATCACAGCAGTGTAATAAAATATCATAATGCATATTTTGCTCTTTGTTACAGACAAGCAGATTGACCTTAACACCGTTGACCTGAAGAAACTACGAGTTAAACAACTCAAGAAGATATTAAGTGACTGGGATGAAGAGTGCATTGGCTGTTTAGAGAAATCAGACTTTATCAAGAGGATCGAAACAACTTAAAATGGAACATCAAGAACTCTGATTAGCCTAATGTACAAAGTTATGTTTCATCAAGAGCGACATAACAATAATATTTCTGACTATATTCCGACATAACTTGTGTGGGGACGTCAAATCCGTCTTGTGCAGATAATGGAAATCGGACATCTACATTTAACAATTATCCTGCAAAATCGCGCGGAATATCGCCTGATACTTAGCCGACGAGGCCATAGGCTGCCGTAGGCCGAGTTGGCTAAAATCAGGCGATATTCCGCAAGATTGAGCAGGATAATTGTTTTATTATTCAACAAATTGATAACACAACTAAAAAATATATTATTCCACTTTTATTTCAAGAACTGACTTAAAAATTTTACCACGCGCAAATGAAATTACATATATCGCAGGATATCTGTTGAGTACGGTCGACAGATATTGAGTGCACGATGACCATATTTGGACAGTGTTACAATTTGTTGAATAATAAGTACATGTAACTGAAATGTATGGTACATGTACATGTAACTTTATACCGCTTGTTAGAATTTTTTGAGTTCTTTCTGTTGGTTTTGCTAACTTCTCAGCCAATCAAAGAGCCATGAAAACTGTATTTGCTATTCAGTCGAGGAACAAGTGCCGTTTTTGGAAATCTTCGTTGAAGCACTCAGTAATATTATTGTTATTATCCAATCAAGATACAGCGCGAGCACTCACTAGTACTCCCAAAATTGTCATGCCAGCATAGCCCAATGAAAATGCGTCATGTTGCTTAGCAACTTTGGGTTGAAAATCGCGGGCTCGGAGACAGGATAGCACTTGTTCCCACGACTGTATTTATCAGCTTTGAGTCAGCGTCTCCGCCTCCAAGACTAACTTGCTTCCTGATTAGCTGAGCATTGAATTCTTATCAGAAATGAAAGAGAGGACAACAATATTCCTTACCTTACGTATTTAACATAACTAATATCAGAAGGCTAAAAGATTGAGGCATAGTTAATAGAGGGAAATGGTTATGAAGCCCAGCAAAGTTCTTTGTTATATGTTTTTGTTCGCTATTTTGGGGGTTGACCGTGCACAAAACCTGACAAAATACAATAGGTGGTTTAAAAATACGTGTGTTCAAGCAACTAACCAATAGAAACGTTTCGGTTACGTAATTCATGCATAGTGTATGAGCGCAAAACAAAAGATGTGCACGGTCGTGGACCTTCCAACATAAATCTTGGCCTCTTTGTTTGCTCCCTTTGAAGTTTGCCGGCTTCATAACCATTTCCCTCTATTAACTATGATTGAGGTGAATTTTACAAAGTTTTAGCAAAAGTAAGTCGATTATTTCTTCCAAACTTTTTGGTTGTGCAGCAGAGCTTTGAAAAGAAAATATGGTTTCTATCAAATTTTGTATACATGTACTAAAAATTAGGTACAAAAGTGTTTCTCGTTCAATGTATATTTAACTTCCGTGGTTGAAGAATTCAAAGAATCTTATTAAAGTTTCATATATTGCCATAGTTAATCTCTTGTCATAGACTCGCTGGTGTCTAATATAAAACTTTCAACTCCCGAAATGTATGATTGTGGCTAAAAAAATGATGAAAGACATGTCAAAAATACTATGCAATGAGGTCTGGAATAGAGTCACGCATAACAATAGCATTTCTTGGTCAGGTCTGGACCGAGGCCCCGTCCACACTGATGCGTTTTTGTTTGGCTCCGTTTTCAAATGTCTCCACTCTGGACAGCGTTTTCAAATGTATGCGTTTTCGATGAAAACGCTCAGCGTTGTATTTGTAGCGGTGGACGATAGGCGAAAATGCATCGAAAAGCATGCGTTTCCAAACGAAAATTAAAAGCCTGGTTATGTCGGGAAAATCCCAGACAATCGGGGATTTTGTTATTTCCCGACCGTCCCAGACATTCCCGACTCAGGGAGACAATATTGGGAGACTTGTGGTGACTTTTTTTTCTTGGGGGGGGGGGGGGGGGGGGAGATTTTGGTAGAGTTCGAACTCTCGCTCTCGTTTGGCTGAAACTCTCATGCACTCTCCTCCGCAGCGACTCATGCGCTCTCGTCAATCGAATTTGAACCCGCTCAATTTTCTCTTGAGAGTTTTCTCTCGTTTGTCCCTTGGCGATGATAGGCGACTGAATTAGCCTGCAGGCGCTGGAGTAACAGTAAAGAACGCGAGTTAGAAAGGCACGTACGAGGGAAGAGATGCGCGAGACGAGCTAGAAAGGGTGAATTAGCGGCACTCTTGTTGCCTTCTTCCTCGCGCGTCTCTTCCCTCGCGTGTTTCCTCCCTCGCGCGCGCCCCTAAAAACTCGCGCTCTTCTCCACTCCAGTGCCAAGCTGCTAAGCAGGCTGATGCGGACAACGAGAGTTGAAGAAAACTTTCACGAGAACCGAACTCTCAGTAACTCTCATTCTCGTTTAGCCCGGGCTTAGCTGGTATTGGGCAGCTGAACATCAAAAACAACATGTCTTAAGTCTCTTCCATGTTTTATTCGTCAGTCATTCGCATTTCATGACGCGTCCAAGTTTGAAAATTATGACACGGTACAAGTTTGAAAACGAGACTCTTCAGTTAACTAATCACCATAGCA
This sequence comes from Desmophyllum pertusum, assembly GCA_029204205.1. Classification (NCBI taxonomy): domain Eukaryota; kingdom Metazoa; phylum Cnidaria; class Anthozoa; order Scleractinia; family Caryophylliidae; genus Desmophyllum; species Desmophyllum pertusum. Next base: position 238,407 of record MU827804.1, read on the forward strand.
ACAATGCTGCGTAGCAGCCGGAGATCGAGAACAAGTAGCCTACGCAGTCTTTCTTTATTAGGCTCCTCGATTACGTGACGAGCTCAAATATAGTCTGCGTCAACCTCGTTCCCAGGGTCTCACTTCTTCGCCCTCGCTATTGGGGGCGGAAAGAAGAGAGACCCTGGGAACGAGGCTGAGTGTCGGTTGAGTCTGCGTACGTAGGAGGCTAGAGATTAAGTGACGTTTTCGGTAAATCCTCGGGGAAATTTCCGAAGCGTTTCCTATTCTTATTGTCCAATCGGAAAATAGCGCGAGTCACCCGTCGTATCATTATACGTCATTGTTGCTTAGCAACCTCTCTACCAATTCCTTGAGACTCAATAAGCTCGAGTGTTTATTGAGAGCAGAAGATCTCGGTCCATTGGTACATAACACGTAATTTACTGAGTGACATTTTGTTTAGGCCATAACAACAACTTTTACTAACGGTATTTTAACTCCAATGGAACCGTTTGCGTGACGTAACCACTGAGGTGGTCGGTTTATATACAGAACACGTCACACAATCGTCTCCGTTCGATAGAGCGGTGTTCCAGTGAGCTGGACTGTCTAGAAGTATTTTCCCATAATTATGTTGGTTACGTCGTTGGGCACGCGACTAAGTTGCTCCAGGAGTCGCCCTCTCGCACGTGTGCTCCTAACTGGACTAAGGGTCGAAGGTCGATTTGTAGTCTACAGTGAGCTTGCGTTTACTTTCATGCTTTGTGATTGGTTCACAAATCTCGTGCGGACATGTTGTCTTCTTGGTAGTCTAAAGAAATGGTGGGATTCTCAGATTGGCAATTGGGGAGTGCGGCGCTCGTTACGCATGACACAAGGGGTGCCAGGTGCCTTAATTTCCCGCCAAAAATACTTTTCCCGCGCTCGCCGACGGCAATGTGTTTAAGCTTCGAGTTTTAGTTCTACTACACAGACCAGTCATTGCAAAACCTCTCTACTCATAAAATATTTTTTGAGATTCACAGTGGATAAGTTATAAAACTACCTATCTAATACTATACTCCGTTCACACCAACTAAACGTGTTTAACTAAACAACAACAACTAATAAACAGTAACTGAAACATGTAAGACTAGAGGATGACCTAAGAGAAGGATTCCCCGTACCCGATGATAATTGTTTGATGATCTATTAATAGTTTCGCGCCATGCTGTGAAAGTTATTTTTATTTCCATCTGATTGAGGCTCCGGCATCACGTTACTCGAACCGACCAATCAGGTAGCGCTCAGCTATGGACTGAAAATTAAATATAGATTAAGACGAGATTTTAGAAGAGACCCATGTATGGGGGAATGCTGCTCTTGGATCATCCAGTCTCTTGTGTGAGACTGAATTTTACAAGCTATCCTTTGTGCTTCCACTAACGTAACTTTTAAAGCCAATAAACCTCAGTACAGTACACAGGTTCATGCACACAACAATTTTTAACCATGTTCAAAGTGAAGATATTAGAAATATTGTGTATTGTTACATTAAAATACTTATATTAAAATTTGTAAAATTATTTTTTAAATCTATGATCACTTTGCGAAAAGTTCACTTTTGCAATAGAGTTAGCACAAATTCGGAAGGAATCTATGTAACTATATATTCCAAATCAGGTCTATTGCCTGACTGTGCGAGATTTTCAGTTTGATTTGAGGCTCTTTAAACGATTGCAGCAATGAATTTATTATCGATGATTATAACTGTAACAATAGCGATAAAATGATGGCGTTGATATATGTGACGTTGTCCAAGAAAATAAGCTTTGAGCCTAGCAACACAAACAAACAAAACAATAAAGCCCGGGCCAAACAAGGACGAGAGTTGCTGAGAATTTTCTTAAACTCTCATCGACTATCATCACGCGTGGTCCAAACGAGAGAAAACTCTCGACGACTCTCTGGAAAAAAATTAGCAGGTTCAAATTCGATGAGAGCGCATGAGAGTTGCTGAGAGTGCATGAGAGTTTAAGGCCAAACGAGAGCGAGAGTTTGAACTCTCAACAACTCTCATCGTCGTCCAACATAAAAACAATCGGTTCCATAAGCAACACCGATGGCGAATCTTGAAACGTTTAACCTACATTTTTCAAGTTCGTTACCATCCTTGTTCTTTTTTGGTTTCTTTTTTCCTCTTTGGTGTTTTTCAACCTAACAAGCTAATTATTTTGCGGTTTCCTTCGACTTGAAGGTAATTCTGTACAGCGCAAAAACAAGTACCTAAATAAATATATCGTGATTTAGCTTCTTTGACCGCTCTTCATACACTTTCTTAGTCTGAAGTGTCAGCCGCCTCCTCACCCCAGCCCCCCGTGGGGCCAGGCGCCTGGCCCCACGGGGGGCGGGTTGGGGCGAGGAGGCAGCTGACACTTCAGACTAACACTTTCTCTCATATGGAGACAATAGATCAGGTCCTTCGTTCTCACAACCTGTTCGCATTAATGTCTTACAACAGAGTTGGAGGAAGTTACGCAATGATCAATGCAGGGGACTAAACGGCATTAAAGGAGCTACGTCACGGATGGCGCATCTTGAAAAGTTTAGCCTAAATTTTTCAAGTTCATCGTTCGTAATCCGTCTCAATGGCTATTTCTATACTAACTTGGTAAAGTGTTTTTAATGTGTCTAGAGCTTTATGTGTCTCGGTATAAAGACGGACACGAGAAGCTTAGTATGTCTGGAACGACACACTATAAAGGGAAGAATTGCAACTCTCGTAAGCTACTAATTCCATTGGCCCTCTGTTTGTAGCAGCTCTATTGTAGCCTGCAATGCAGGCGCATTATGGACGATCGAGCGCTGAATATTCCATCGAGTGTTTATAAGCCACCATCTTGGATTAGGTAAACATTGGAGGGTTGGGACGAGTGCAAAACAACGGACAAGGGAGTGGGAGTCGGGCTAGCCTGCCCCCAGAGAGCTTGCTACGCAGGCTAGAGTCAGGCAGAAAGGCCAACCCTGTACAGTTTTTTCAAATGGCGGCTAAACACGAGAACGAAATGCAATCCAGCGTTCGCCAACCAAAAATGCCTGCACTACAGGCTACAAGTAGCTCTACTTTGTTAGCGCTACTAGCATTGTGCTTATTCTATGTCCTATCGTTCTTTTACCAATAGTGTTGGACTTTACGAGAGGTGCTACATGGCCCGTCTTTACTTTTAACGCATAAAACAGCACACGCAAAAATTCGTCTGGACGGATTAATACGCGTCTCCAGGATATAAAGAGCCAATTATTACCTCTTTAGATATTTTTTTGCCTTAATAAACTATTATTTCAATGCTTCCTTCGACTGAATTAGAATTAAAGGCAATTTTGTACATTGACCACAGAAAAATGACCTAATACACTATATTATATTGTGACATAACTCCTTCAACATTCAGAAACAGTTATTAAGATCTCTTTCCATTTGACTTTCACAAATTTTAAACGCTGCAATCATTGCTAAACCTTGCAGCCCATATCTTTTTCCTTTACCGTCACTTGCGCAGGACTGCCAAGCTAAGGTTATGCCTTCAGGTCAACACAGGCCCACCAACCTTGTTAACAGAATGTGTGGCGCTAAGTCGGCAGCTTCTCCTGAAGACTTTTGAAGTATGCTTCGTGTATTTTAGTCACAAATTCTGAGTCATTCTGAAAGAGAGTTCAAACGGGGTTTTGTCAAGGCGGCCGAACTGCTTACGAGAGTGTCCGCTCAGAGAGCTTCGACTGTACAGAGTTTGTATGAGCTAGAGTTCAAACGGGTTTTGTCAAGGCGGCCAAACTGCTTACGAGAGTGTCCGCTCAGAGAGCTTCGACTGTACAGAGTTTGTATGAGCTAGAGTTCAAACGGGGTTTTGTCAAGGCGGCCAAACTGCTTACGAGAGTGTCCACCCAGAGAGCTTCGACTGTACAGAGTTTGTATGAGCTAGAGTTCAAACGGGGTTTTGTCAAGGCGGCCGTAAGTAGAGCTGTCTGCTTACGAGTGTCCGCTCAGAGAGCTTTGACTGAAGCTGTCAGTACATGTATACTATTTATATAGAACAAGTTAAACTTTCCATCCATGCAATAAATTCATCATACCTTCAATAAATATGTTAGTGCTTGAACAAGTTGTTCTTGTGTCAGGGGGGCAATGTCCATTTTGGGGAGCTGTTTAGGCTGTGGTGGCGGTGTTAAAATAGTCACTTTTCCAGAAGGCTGAAAAGCCATAGGGGACATGAGAGAGCTTCCCGCTGCCACCCACTGATCCTGCAGTGGCTTCTGAGGAGAATCCTACAACGGACAACACGAGAAAGGTGTTACTCAGTCAGTGACACAAACTACTCGAAAAAAAAATCCTATTTCTCCCAACAGGAGTCGAACCTATGACCTTCCGCACACCGGTCGGACGCTCTATCACTGAGCTACAGAAGACCGAAGCGCGCGCCAAAGTTAAGTATAAACTTGCATTTTCCACGTCACTTTCGTTAAAGTTTAACTGAAATTGTCCGCGCTAGACATGAAGGAAAACGCTTCTACCTTTGTTCAATGATTCACAAAAGGAATTCAGCGAAATTGAGGCATGAGCGCTCCATCTTAGCGGTCTGTATTGTAAAATTCGGACGGCTCAGGGAACCAATCAGAATGCTCCTTTTCATAATGGACCAGTTTGCCATATGATACATATTAGTAAAAATCTACTAGTATGCTAATGAAAATGAGACAATCTGATTGGCTGAGCTACTCGTGTAATAGACCGTATTCATAAATGGCGGCCAATTAATTATTCTTTTATATTCATGCTAATCAGCCTACCTAGCCTCATTTTAGAGTAAAAATTATTTTGAATTTTGCACATGCTAACGAGGTTAGGTAGGCTGATTAGCATGAATATAAAAGAATAATCAATCGGCCGCCATTTATGAATACGGTCTATATCAGCCATTAGTGTGCAGTGGCTGGAGGTAGTCTACAAAATTGCGGTTTCTTCTCGTTTCGCCGAAGTTTCGGAGGAGGATTACTAGACAATCACATCATAGAAATCTCGAGCTCATAATCTAATTGTTAAATATGATATATAATATTAATCAAATACGTTACTGTTGCGATGAGCTACTTTCTATTTAATTTTAATTTACTTTTAAAGTAAACATGCTGATGACTCAAAAGTAACACGACCATCTTACCTTAACATGAGAGACTGTTGTGGTTTGTGGAGCAACTGGTGCGGATTGTGTGGGTAATGTAGCTGTTACTTTTGTCTCCATCCTCTCGTTGTGAAATAACTAAAACAATATTACAAAGCAAATACCTCCATGAGAATTCCTTCTTCTTTTTCAAACTTCTAAAATGTTAAATTATCCCTTACTGATTGCAATATACTTCTTCTGACATTAGTTCTGAGAAATTGATGGTACTGCGAGTGTACAGACAATGCACCTGGAGCGGGAAGAGGAGAGACCCTGGGAACGAGGTTGCAGACATTTCAATTACAGTTGAACTTCTCCACAGAATTTAAAACTGGCCGTTGTAGGGAGGTTTCCGATAAGAGTAACGTGCATGGATCGGTGCACGGTCGGGACGAAAATATCCTGGCCGTTGTGAAGACGTGGACATTGTAGGGAGGTTTCAATAAGAGTAAAGTGTATGGATTAGTGCACGGTTGGGACGAAAAATCCTGGCCGTTGTAGAGAGGTGGGCGTTCAACTGTATTCTTGTCGTGAATGTGTCTGCTCAAGAAGGTGTATTGATACTGTAAGCACTCTGAAACCAGATGTACATTGCAGGTCTACATGTACCTTTCTTTAGGTTGCACAGTGACCTAATAATACTTTTAACACATTGGACGAAACTGATCAAGAGCTCTTGCTTGTTTCAAGCTAGGAGACTGTAAGTAGTGTCCTTGTGTAAAGTTTTAATAGGCCGCAAGACACTTTACTCTCACAGTGCCTCTCTCCAAAGTGAATCACCTGGGAAACCTCACAGAATGCCGGCAAATAACCTGCAATGACCTAGCACCCCATCCAGGAGGAGTACATGTAGCAAAGACCTAGTCGATTTATGCTAAAGAAACCAGCATTGACAAGTCATCTTGTTCCTTAGATCCTGGGGTTGTAGCCTGTAAGCAGGCTCCTGTAGTGTTGGAGGATATCAATGAGGTCATTTTCCGCTTTTGCATGGTTGTTTGTGCACTTTTACTGTGCAAAGCTGCCATGCAAATGCCGGTTGAAAAATGGCGAGTGATAGATTCTTGAAACTCACGGAAGCCGACATGAAATCGTTCACTGAGGAGTAGGAAAATGTAGCTAAAACGAAGAAGTTCCTTGCAAGTGAAGACAAAAGGAAAGAAATTCAAGAAAGTCCAGCCACCGAGCTGCAAGAGTTCGCGATAAAGTTTGTGCTTTTGTTTTCTGTCTATATAATAAAAAGAAAATTACATGGTGGCTTGAAGATATGCGCTTGTTCGTAGAATATTGTTCTTACTCGAAAATAAAATTCATATCTTCGCGCCGCCGTGTAATATCCTCTATATCCGAGCACACACCGACTACACTAAGTAGCTCCACACACATTCTCTGAGTTCCTGGATGTATAGTACATGCGTAATACGTACAACCGCTGTACCGATATACTACAGCTCCCCTATTTGGGTTTCGCGTGAGAAGCAAAGCAAGAACTTGGAACATACATTGTATACATGACTGTACCTTTCTTTGAGTCCCTGGTCTAATTGCATCAATTGCAGAATCATCTTGTGTCTGTGTTATGGGGCCTGGGCCAACTGAAATCAACATCAAGTTGCATTCAGTTTTTACTGGTTTCTAAGCATCAGAGGTTACCATAGCAACGATAGCAGTATCCTTTTGTTTTTAAAGAAGGTCACTTTTCTTAAAATCTAGTCAGAAACTTTATATCCATTTTTCCAACTGTCCGGGTTCAATTGCTGACCATGCTCATTGTGTTGTGTTGTTGGGCAAGACACTTTACTCTCAAAGTGCCTCTCTCCACACAGAAGTAAATACATGTAGGTACCAGCGAATTGTCAGGATAACCTAATAATATTACAACAGTCGGTCATCGGACAATGGCCGACCAAATTTGCCAATGTCCAATGAAATCCCAACTGTGGTCGGACATAATGTCCGGACAATTTTTTTGGCCTTCCAACGTAAACACTAACACATTATAGCATTGTAACACGCTTTGTTCTAAACGCAAACTACACAAGTCACATAGTTTTACTCTGCATTGACAAAACGTTAGATAAGCAGGTTCTCTTATCAAGCGGTACTGTAATATGATGTCCGACCTTATTTTTGTTTTGTCCGACCAAAATGGTGACTTAGTCGGACACATGTCCTTTCAAGAGAAAAAAAATTATTTGCAGCCCTGTTATAAGGCAGCTAAACCCCTTCTTACCTGAACTAATAGGAGCCTTGACATCAGACAATGTAAGACTCTTAATTTTGTCCTTCCTCTTGCCCGATTTTCCCTCCGCTCTTGGTGTCACACCATTTTCCTGCCCCTCCTCCTTGGGTATTCCTTTCCCCACAGGAGAAGATGACACATGTCCTAACAGGTAGGGGACAGGGGTGGAGTATGCTCGCTGCTTCTTTGGCTGCGTGTCCTGAGTTTGGAACAGTTTTTGAACTTGTTCTGTTTGGAGTTGCATTTGTTGGAGGAATTTCCGCTGCTGTTCCGTTTGTTCCTGTGGTATCTCTGGTGGTTTCTGAGGCGTGTTCGGTGTATGGGAAGCTGCGGCACTTGAACTGCTTGTCTTTGACTACACATAAGTTGGGAGATAAAAGATCCAGATTGAAAAAAGGATTCATATTGAGCCTCCAGTTGTTTAATTTTAATTCTTTAGATGACGATATCATTAATTCAATCTCTCTACCCTCTTTTAAATCTATATTATTAAAGCTTAAAAATTATATCAGTTTCTTTAAAAACTATTAGACCTGTAAAACGTGTTATGTCCATCCCATGTTTCCGAAGTAATGTGTAAACAAATAATGTAACGAGGGGGCCTAATATTATAAGCCTTATGGTTTCTTCATAGGCCCCCTCGCCACTTCCTGTATTGGTCTATTTCCTTTTCTATTATTATTGTAATTATTTTTTCTATTTTGTGTGGCAAATAAATAAACTAAACTAAACTAAACTAAACTATTAAATAAATATAATTATATGCAACTGCACATGCAATGTTCATGTACTAATAAAATACAAACAAATGTCTGCATACTTGTCTGAATTAAGAGGGAACCCAGCTTACACCTACAGTAGTAGACATTCACCTTGATAGACATTTCTTTAAAATACATTTTTAAAGTAATTTATATCTAATTAAATATTTTATAAATATTTTAACTAGTAATAATTTATTTTAATCTTCGATTTAGATGTATTACTGGACATCTTCTTAAGACCAGCAAATGACTTATTAACAGGGAGCCCAGCTTACACTTGAATTAACAGACACCCATCTTATACCTGAATTAACATACACTGTAGACTGCTTACAGCCTGTTTCTCTCTCAAAATAATCTGTTGTGGCTTGAAAGGATCACGGCGCGAGAAATTGTGACAGGAAGGATTGGGGCAACTCAACCCGTACCTGAATCAACAGGTTACCCAAGTTACATATGAATCAACAGGACACCCAACTCCAATTGTACCTGATTGTTATATCTTTCTTGGGCCTTGGCAAACAGCTGCATTATATCAACTTTTTCCTCTGAAGCATTCGCTTGACTTTCCTTCAGAAGAAAAGCATTGTTAGTAGTTTGTTTTGTTATGGTTGATGGAAACTAGAATTTTAGGGTGGGGAGAGGAGAACCCAAACTGTTAGGGTGGAGAGATGGGAACACACAATGTTAGGGTGGGGAGATACATGTAAGATTACCAAATCTTTTAAGGTGGGGGAGAAAGGAACACGCAATGTTAGGATTAGGGAGATTGGGAATGCAATTAAATAATGTTTTAAAATGGTGGGAGATCAGTGAGAGATGGGAGCCCAAATTTTAGGGTGAAGGAATGGGAAACCTAGATTAGAGAGATGGGAATCCAAAATGTTAGGGTGGGGAAGATAGGAGCTCAAATTTTAAGGGTGGGGAATCAGAGATAAGAACCCAAAGCTGCTGACATAAACAAAGGTAAAGTCATCACAAGCCTAGTGGCCCACAACTGCCATTGCCGATCCCGGTTTCCATAGCATGAAGCCGACTAGGCATATTGCTACTCCCCCTGGATGGGATACTAGTCCATCGCAGGTTACCCCCAGCATTTTGACGGCGGTACCAATTTATACGACTGGATGGAGAGAGTAAAGTGTCTTGCCCAAGAAAACAACACAATGACCCTGGCCAGCGTTCGAACTCAGACCGCTCGATCTGGAGTTCAGTGGGCTAAACATTAGGCCACCACGCTCCCCGCTGATACAAACAAAGATTTCCCTTATTATTTGGCTACAGGTTTCATCCCCTGTTTTATGTACCTGTGGTATTTCTGGAGCAGGTGCTGGACTGGCTACAGCATGGCTAGCTACTGCACCTGTCTGGGAACTAAGCCTACCACAAAAAAAGAAAAATGTAGACCATCAAAGAGGAGCATACATGTATAAAGGCCGATTTAGACGGTACGATTTTATCGCATGTGACAAGCCTATGACACAAATTGTGTCGTTTAAATCAAACCTACAACTCACTGTTTTAAAACCCTACGACATGTCGTAGCTACAAACAATGTTAAAAGATGAAAGTCGTGTACGATTTTAACAAGACCAACATGTCATTTCATCATGCTTTGTGGACATACTTTTCAATAACATTTCAAAATTGTTTTGTTTTCGTTGTATTTTAACACCTTAAAGCTTAACTTACCTAGAAATGTTCTCGAAAACGCTCTGACTCATAGAATTTCTTATAATTTTGCAGATCTTAAGGCAAGTATGTCAGGTCGAAGATCCAGAGAGCATTTCTTAAATTATCCCTTGATGACAAGTAATTCAGTGTCATGTAAAATGGGGAATGATGTCATAACGTGTGGCTATTACAAATAATTATCATACTCGCCCTTTCATTATGGTAGCAAGCCTTTTACACTCCTCGCTGTCATAGAACCAAATTCCAAATATCTCCTCTGAAATTTTAATTTAACATCAACATTTGAATATAATCACGACAGATATTATATGAAATACAATATAAATAGAACACGATGCATGCATGGGTGGGCAGAGATATGAAATTTGTCTTTGAGTACAGACTGTAAATCCTCTATAAGCCCCCCCCCCCCCCTCCCGCCCCTCTCTAATGAGTCCCCCCTTTCTGGAGCAAGAAATTTATTAACCCCCCCTCTCTTTTAAGGCCCCCCCCCCCCCCCCCCCCTCTCCTCTTTTCCTTCACAACCAAAACAATAAACGACAGACTGTATTACTGGTACATTTTTACTGCAGTAACCGGCAATCCGGGCAAAAATTCACATGTACATGTACATGTAGTCACCTACATGTATAGACCTTATTCATAAATGGCGGCCGATTAATTATTCTTTTTTATATTCATGCTACATGTAATCAGCTCCCCTAGCCTCGTTAGTACAGTATGTGCAAAATTCAAAATAATTTTTACTCTAAAATGAGGCTAGGAGGTTGATTAGCATGAATATAGAAGAATACTTAATCCACTGCCATTTATGAATAAGGTCTATGCAGCCATTCGTTATTTGGCTCGCCACGCAATGCTCAGGGATCGAGGAGAGTGTTACAGTGATGAGCCAAATATTAACAGCTGCGTCAGGGAGGAAAGTATTATGTGACATGGAAAATAGCTGTGTAGGAGACTTAACAGACCTGTGACCCACATATTAAATTTCCTGAAATATATTCTCCACCCTTTTGTATGGTGTTCAGATTACTTACTGGTGATATTTCTGAACAACAAGAAAGGATCCTGAAGTTTAAACTCCATATTATTGTTATTGGCTCCATCAAATTCTTCATATTTAATCTGTTCATTATGAAAAAAGCACTGGTTGGAGTCGCGGACCTGGGAAAAAGCAAATAATTTGTGAAAATATACTATGATTAATAATATTCTAATTAAATTAATACAAGTCATGTGTATTGATTCTGCTAGGGTTACCTACATGTACTTAAAATAAACAACGTCTGTCAATATTAGTCATTCCTATAATTATTTAAAAAAGGTTAAGACTGTCTAGTGTCAAGCCAAGAAGTTGCCCTCACTGAAAATTGGCCGGTACCATTAATACGACAAGTTTGTAGATCCTGGGTGGAGAGCCAGGGGTTAGGTAATTGTGCAGCACCAAAGGGTATGGTTTTTGAGCCATTTTGGTCTGAAATTCAAATAGTGTAAGATTTTATTAACCATTTTGGTCTGAAATACATGTAGGGTATGTTTTAATGTGCACTCTGGCCTGGAATTTCAAATGGTTTGGTTTTAATTAGACAAAACTATTTTTTGCCAATTTAACATTGGGGAATTTGAAGCCCTTTTCAAATGTTTACACAAAGTCACACGGAACGCAATCCTGGGTATATGTAGCTGAAGTCATGTATTAGACGTGTACTAATATTTTATAAGTCTGAAATAGGGTATGGAAAATCACATATTTTGGTCTGAAATAGGGTAAGGGTTTCAAGAAGCAGGCTGCACATCCCCGCCAAAAATTTCAGGGAGTACCCCCAGGGTGGAGAGTTGGCACTACTGTCTACTGTAAGTGTCTTTCCCTAGACCACAATGTACATACAGTGACCCTGATCAGCAGCCAAACCAGGACTGGAGTCCAACATGCTTACCATTATATACACGACTTTGTAGCCATTGATAATTTAATTATATGAGGCAATCAGTCAAAAACATTCTATTGACAGTTTTTGCTTGGGGCGAACCAAGCTTTAAAATGCAGTTTGGGCAGAAAATGTCCTGAACTGTCACGAAGGTGTGCCAAGGTCATACAATCTGCAGCGATTTACATGCTACCATACCATATTCGGATGTTTTTCAATTTGGCTGGAATCGGTCGTAGGCACATCGAATGACAAGCGGAGTTTATTCTGTAGCAGGGCACAGGGAGCAGAAACTAGCAGAGAGCCAGATTTGACCTACCTATATGTGTGTTATTAGATCTCTTTATGCTTGTGTGGTGTCTTGCGTTATTCGTGTACGAAACTCATGTGCGAATGTTTACATTGTAAGTGTGTTTGTTTCATTCTTTTCGGAAATATAATTTATTGCATGCGAAGTTCAAACAACACACACATTAATCTCAAGGTTACAGCGATGATTATTCGCTTGGCTCGGTCCGTACAACTAGTACGGATCCCAAATTTTACCTGCTAACAGCACCTAGTGATGTTTGAGTAGCACAATTTGCTGATAAACAGTGAACAGTACACGGTCCGATAAAGTACAAGTATTGCGCTAAAAAGTGACAGTGACAGTCGGGAAAAAGCGGCAAGAAACATGCAAGTCGTTTAAAATTTCAGTCCGAGAAGAAGAAATATCTAGTTAATCAGTTTGTGTATCATACCACGAAGGCAGGAGTGTAAACCACTTTAGAAAGTACTGGTTTAAAGATTGTCGAGGAGTTGAATGCAACATTTCACAGCAACAACAGAGGTCAGTTCGGTTTCTACGTGATTGATATGTTGTGGTTCGGGAATAATTTGTCATGATTTTTGGTTCTCAAGTGCGTACGCGTTTATCAAATTGAAAATTTGGCGGAGACAAAATTTGTAGTATATTTTGGTAGCGCCAAACAAATTTTGTCAGCCTAGTGCGGCCGGGGGCTTACTCTATCTATATATAGTTCACTTTCATCTCGCTTACAAATGCAAACATTTGAGTTTCATGAATAGCTTGACAATTCCTTTTACATGTATTTTAAAAAACGGTTCAATTTCTGCTTAGTTAAAAAAACACTTTTAATTAAACGGATCACGGTTACGGGCTAAAATTTTATTTATCGCCAGTTCCACTCCACTGAACATCATCCTGTTTTTGCATCACAACGCTTATGCAATCCACTCAATTTGCCCGAGCTTAAAGCCATTCTGGCTCTTGTTATATCATAAAAACGCGGAAAAAAGGTAGAAAAAATGTATTGGCCGTTGCTTCGAGTCAGGGCTGTGATTGGCTAGTTCTGAAATAAGTGCAAAATAAGTGAAAATAAAGACAAAATAAAGCCAAAATAAAGCCAAAGCGTTCATGGTTCGAGTGTCCGCGCTGTAAAAGCAATCAACATCAAGAGTTGTTAATCAGTGTCTTGATTGGTTGATCACTGACTCAGACCTGCCAACCTAAAAACCTGTAAATCTGGAGGTTTCAGAAAAAATCACCAAAATCCTGGAGATTGGTGCCTCAAACTTGAGATTTGCAAAATTTGTTTTAAATGAAAATAAAGTCCGTTTTTATGTTTCAATGCCTTCAGTTATCTTTAAATAACACTAAACAGCCAGGAACACAGGAACACAGTAGAAAGAATATTTGTCACTCTTCATGGCTTTTACAGGATACAATTTACTCCACTCACTCTTGAACTTAGATCGATATTTGGCTGCTCCAATATGTGTCACTTTTCTTTTCTCGAGTTACAAGGCTCTGAAGAAGCAGTCAAAACAGAATCACCCGAACGATCCGCCATTTTGTGCACATGGTGTTTTACAGCCAACCTCGTTCCCAGGAGCCAGGTTTCCCAGCGACATTAGCGCGACGTGGCACCCAGTCGACCAAGGGCTGTGATACGGACAAATTGCCAAACTGCTTGACTCGGGCCATTATTCAATGCATTTTTTTAAATTACTTCGGTGATATCCTTGATTTTTGGGCATGTTCCAGATTATTTCGTTCACCGTGAGATTTGGGGGTCACACCGTGAGACCGTGAGTTCATACCCAAACCGTGAGGGTTGGCAGGTCTGCTGACTGTAAATTGAACAGACATAAAATGGACAACATAACTCTACATACTCACCTACTATAAACAAATAAGGCCCCTTCAACCTCTGTTTTCTCCTAAAATAAAATAAACCATTATCGTTATAATAATAAATTAGAGTTACATGACTGTACAGTACTAGTTGAACCCCCTGATTCAGTATACCGTAAAATTCTGAAAATAAGCCCCTCCGAATATAAGCCCCCCCCCCCCCCCCCCAAATTGGAAATGCAAAAAAGCCTCCTATAATAAGCCCCTCTGAATCTGAATATAAGCCCGACTTATATTTCGGAACTGCCCTCAAAATTATACAAAATAAACCAAAGCTGAACTTTGATTTGAGCTAACCGTATGAACTACAGTATAAACTACGGTATGAACTATAAACTACCATATGAACTATAACTGGTATGATGTATGGTAAATTAATCTCTGAACCAGATTATGTAGTTTCAAATTTTGCTGGCATAAAATTTTAAAAACCTTGGCATATCTCTGGCATGGAATCTACAGACTATACAGTCAAGTCTCGTTATAGCGGGACACCCTCAGGACATAGTTTGGGGTCCATAATAGCGAGAGTCCGCAATAGTGGGATGTGTGAAAAAGTCTGGAAGGAAAAGGCGCAAGCAAAGTGAAATAGCAAAGTCCAGTACCAAGAAATTGATGTGAAAATGAACATAATAGCGGGAGTAATAGTGGGAGTCATTTTCAGTCAAACCACTATAGCTTTTGCCGGGGAGAGGGCTGGATTTTGTCCGTAATAGCGGGTGACGGTAGATTATAACAGGGTGTCCGCAATTAAGTTGAGAGTTGACTGTACATTGAAAGGCATTGAAACAATAGCACCGGTTTTAATAGGCAATTGCATAAATGTTAAATATTAATTCACTCCTTGTTATCATTAATAGTTCATCGGATTTCCCCTTATCAATTAATTATCAATCAATTATTACAAACGTCAGACCTATTTTAATTAATGATTGGATACAATCTAAGCTATATAAAATAAAATGATTTGGCAATAATTTAACAACGTTTACTGCCATTTGGAATAAGCGATCTCCTTCTATTGAATAATGTCAATGATTGCAAGTAAGCTTATAATTTAAGCTTACGCGTACATTTATACATGTGCCAAAGAAGATCTCATCGAATCGAAAGCTAAACCATCGTGTAATGTATATTAGTTTTAAGCCAAGTTCTACTTACCCAAGCCTGTTTATCTCCGTTAAACTTGTAAAGCGCAACTTGTGAAGCATTATCTAGAATATTTACCACATACTGATCGCATTTTTGATGGCATTAAAGTTCAGTTTGGCAAACGAGTTCGCAACCTTTTCCGCCGCCATTTTAAATGTTTTCGATTATAACTCTATGTAATACGTCACCAAATGGACACTCGCTCCCATACCTCATTAGGCTCGATTTTCCAGCCGTTTTGTGAGCCCGCGTTCCTCGCCCCACACCATTAGTTGGGAGGAGGATGCAAACCGGACTCCCAAAACGGATGGAAATAGAGCCTAATACCTCATCAGCACAAATAAAAACTAGCTCCACGACGTGTATACGTGGCTAATGATTTCATGACATTTATTTATCCATTTTTGAGTTTTTTTTTTTTTTTTTTCTAAAAAAATACTCTTAGCTGTCGCGATGGACGGCATAGCCAGAAATTTCGAACCAATAAGCTTGCGTTACTCCGTGCCCAGTCACGCGTGGAAGACACACGATTGGTCAGTTATGTCGCGCCACATTTGCCAGATCAAGTTGTTGTCACGCGGGATTCATGATGAGAGGCATATTCTTGCTTTCTGTGGTCCACAAAAGAAAGCAATCGACAAAAATCCAGGGTGAAACGAAAGTCACCGTATTCAAGAGTACTTAAACTCGCTTTCACGATCAATTTTACCAGCAGACATGCTTTATTCTGTTAAATTGAGCAAATGTTTTTACTTCGTGACTCAATCGTGACTGCTTTCGACTGCCTTTTGCATAAATTAAATGACAAAACAAGCTAAGCTACCAAGCCTTTCTGTGAACCCCAGTCTCTTCTCCTTTTCATTCATGTTTTTGCAAAATGGCGGCTGTTTTCGTCTGTTGATTTTGTTTAGTTTTTTTTGCTACGAAGCGCGCTGGAGCAAACCGATTTCGTTCAATAATGGCGTCCTTTAGCTTCAATTTTTCCTCGACAAATACTGCCGTAAACCGCAAGATTTCAACGGCTACAAAGCCTTATAATATCATGGAAATACGAAGACACCTTCGAACTTCAAAAACTGTCTGGGGATGAGAGGATAGCTACATCTAGAAAGGCATGGATAGAGTTCGCATGGAGTGAATTTAGCTTGTTGTCACCTCAGAGGTAAGCAATTGTATGGCCTGTCTTATCGTGTTAGTCCTTAAACTACTTTCTTAAAAACCGCAATGAATATTCGATATATCACCGTTTTGAAACCTCACAGGAGATGACTTAAGTCGTATCTCCCAATCGTATCTGGGGATAGATGTCCTTTTACGCCACGGTTTAGATATATCATGTTTTTGTTTCGACTTCATACGAATCTCTGTAAGTTTGGAGCCGCCATTTTCTTTTTAACGGTCACGGACCGTCACGGTTAAATGCTCACGCGCGTTCGGAATTTCTGGCTATGGGCAATCTGCTGCCTTGTATGTCACACCAATCAGATTGGGGCTACTATGAACAACCAATGAAATAGCTCAGGGTTGTCACTAGAATTTTGAGTAACTGGCTGATTAATAGAAAAGTAGCCGGCTGAATTACTTCCACGCATAGCGTGGATAACGAGGCGCGAAGCGCCGAGCCTCCTAGGGGGGTCCGCCGGGGGCATGCATGCATGTTTTGCCTGCTCACTGAAGTGTCTGAATCTTCCTCGCTCCATGCTCCTTGAATGCAGAAGTCCCCTGCTGTGGTAAGACTAATGGGTTGAAGATGGAAAATGCACTGACAATTGGGAGACCAGCATCAAACCTGTTGTGAATGTTATCCTTTAGGCCGTGACATATTTTTCAAGAAGATTATCATGCTTTGTGATCCGGTATAAAGGGAAAATAGTTATGATTTAATCAAGGAAATCCGCCGGCTACTGGCTTCTAGTGACAACCCTGTAGCTGATTCTAATATCCGAGTAAATCCGAGTAGATATCGATTTTTGAGAGCCATTTGGTGACGGCCATCTTTGTTGATACTGTTGTTGATGTTTGGCAGAATGGCGAAGAGAGTGCTACTGCGATGTACGGGCTTTCTTTGTACATTTCGTTGTTTTTACGGAAAGTGGTCAAATTGAGGAGATAATTTGAGTGTGCTTTAGGAGTTTGTTATGATCTCTTGTCAACAGTTGATTGGAGGTAAATCTGGTTGTGTCGATTTTATTCAGTAGTGTTGTTGTACAATACAATACAATACAATACAAAGCCTTTATTTCAACACGATAAGTATAAAAAGCTACAAGCGTATGGGGTCGTGCATCTAAAAGTAATAATTACATACATGTTGTGCAGTGTTTTCAGGAAAAGGTTAGCTTTAATTTTCAGTTTTCATAAAAGTTTTTGCTTTTTACGATGAAATCCTTCCAAATCTTTGCCGTTTTAGCATCTTTATATTTTTCTTGATTTTTTCAAAACAAATTTGGAGATTTTCTGACATTTCTGAACAATTTAGAAATCCTAGATTTAGGATCCAATATGTGAAACGCATTATTAGCGTTCCTTTAGCGTTCCACTTTGCGTCCCCTTAGCGTTTCCTGACTTCCCTTAGCGTTCCTTTTATAGTGTTCCAGAACGCTTTCACTGTAGCTACTTGTACCTGTACAACCGTTTCAAGTTAATTATAGAAAGATGTGCAATTACTGTGTTACTGCGATGTACAGGCTTTGCTTTTACATTTTGCTGTCTTCACGGTAAGTGTCAAATT
The DNA here is from genome assembly GCA_029204205.1 of Desmophyllum pertusum. NCBI lineage: Eukaryota > Metazoa > Cnidaria > Anthozoa > Scleractinia > Caryophylliidae > Desmophyllum > Desmophyllum pertusum. The sequence goes on from MU827804.1 coordinate 256,296, forward strand.
CTTGAGCTGGTATTTCTGTTGTAATCGCTGTTTCTGGTACGTGAGCTTAGGCTTGTGCACTTGTATCGGTACAAAGTTAAGTTAATCATAGCCAATACAGTAAAAACCCGCAAGTAAGAACCTGCATTTTCCCAAGTTAGCCTAAACAGGTTCTTACATAAAATGGTAATTAGCACAAATTTAGGCTATTTAGGTTCTTAAATAGGTTCTTATTTTCTGAAGAAAAAATTACATTGTAGCTAATAGAATAGTGGTATTCAGCCTATTCCTTATATAAAATCTGCATACCAAGTATTTATGTAAAAATGACTATAATTGACGCAGTGTACACATTTTTTTATATAGATTTTTTGAAAATAAGAACCTGTTTCAAATTTTAGGCTAAACAGGTTCATGTATAGAGGGGGTCTAACTGGCAAATTTTAGCCTAACAGGTTCTTAAAAACTAGGTTCTTACTTGCGGGTTTTTACTGTATGCGCAAGTGAAAGGACCATGCGACATTGCAGAAATGAGACTGAAAATTTATGGTTATGATGCTTCTGTGTGGGTCGATTCCTACAGCATTTGTCTTTGTTTGCTACCAATCGTATAAGATCATGCTGTTGTTTTCCTCGCGAACATGTGTAACATGATACTATTGTTTTTTTCCGAAACCCATGTAATATGATACTTTTGTTTTTCATGTGATAATTTATCCCAACCCAGTATTTCATAAGCTATTTTTTGCGTTCAGTTTAAATATTGCCTATTTCACTCCTGTACATTTATTTTCTTCTTATAGCCCTATCACGATCCATGCAAATGGGAAAAAGAAGGATAAAATTTAACTTAATTTGGCATAAACAACATTAATTTTATCACATACTTGCATGGGATGGCATTAAAACACACCATTTTGAAAGAGAGAAAATGCAATATTCCGTTAGAAAATCAATGTAGATCAATTAATACGAATTTTAAATCGGCTGTTCAAGCTTGGCTAAAACTTTGAAGCATTTGATTTTTACTTGTTAGTTCGTTGTGAAGAGAATCCGAGAAATTAGAGCGCGATTATCGTTCGCCGTGAAGCGACTTGCAGCAGGAATAATTCAGATTGTTTTTCTTCATATCAGGATGGAATAGCGGTTAGCTTCTATATATTACAATTACAATCCATGCCGTAGTTACTGGGTTACAAACTCGCCATTATATGATTTGTCCTAAACAAAAGGCACTGATGATCAACGCGTTACTGCGTATACGTATGTTGCTTGCGCTTGTGCTTGCGCTTGTGCTTGCGCTTGTGCTTGCGCTTGTGCTTGCGCTTGTGCTTGCGCTTGTGCTTGCGCTTGTGCTTGGGTCGCTAGTGAAAACCAGGCTTTACAATCCAGTAATTACTGGGTTACAAACGCGCAATTATATCCAATAGTTGCTGGGTTACAAACTCGCTATTACAATCCAGTAGTTACTGGGTTACAAACTCGCCATTACAATCCAGTAGTTACTGGGTTACAAACTCCCCATTACAATCCAGTAGTTTACTGAGTACGTTACAAGCCCGCCATTACAATCCAGTACTGCGTTTGTAACACAATAACTACAGTAGTTTACTGTGTTAAAAACGCTCCATTACAATCCAGTAGTTACTGGGTTACAAACTCTCCAGTACAATCTAGTAGTTACTGGGTTACAAACGCTACATTACAATCCAGTAGTTACTGGGTTACAAACGCTCCATTACAATCCAGTAGTTACTGGGTTACAAACACTCCATTACAATCCCGTCAGTAGTTACTGGGTTACAAACGCACCATTACAATCCAGTAGTTACTGGGTTACAAAAGCGCCATTACAATCCAGTAGTTACTGGATTACAAACTCGCCATTACAATCCAGTAGTTACTGGGTTACAAACGCCACATTACATTCCAGTAGTTACTGGGTTACAAACGCTCTCATTACAATCCAGTAGTTGCTGGGTTACAAACGCTCCATTACAATCCAGTAGTTACTGGGTTACAAACTAGCCATTACAATCCAGTAAGTTACTGGGTTACAAACTCTCCAGCTACAAACGCTCCATTACAATCCAGTAGTTACTGGGTTACAAACGTTCCATTACAATCCAGTAGTTACTGGGTTACAAACTCTCAGTGCAATCCAGTTTGTTACTGGGTTACAAACGCTCCATTACTATCCAGTAGTTTCTGGGTTACAAACACTCCATTACAATCCAGTAGTTACTGGGTTACAAACGCGCCATTACAATCCAGTATTTACTGGGTTACAAAAGCGCCATTACAATCCAGTAGTTACTGGGTTACAAACACTCCATTACAATCAGTAGTTACTGGGTTACAAACTCTCCAGCTAGTACAATCTAGTAGTTACTGGTTCACAAACGCTCCATTACAATCCAGTAGTTACTGGGTTACAAAACGTTCCATTACAATCCAGTAGTTACTGGGTTACAAACTCTCCAGTACAATCCAGTATTTATTGGGTTACAAACGCTCCATTACAATCCAGTAGTTTCTGGGTTTAAACACTTCATTACAATCCAGTTGTTACTGGTTACAAACGTGCCATTACTATCCAGTAGTTACTGGGTTACAAACTCGCCATTACATTCTAGTAGTTACTGGGAGGGAGATGAATAGGGGTATGCGAATCCGCTAATTCGCTATAATTTTTGGCCAAATCCGTCAATCCGCAAATATTTTTGCTATATAATCCGAATCCGCGAAACTTTCAGGCCCAAACGCTGTGTATGATGTTACTAAGGACGAGAAAATGACTGCCGAAAGTTGGGCAGCAACCATCGCAGACGGGAGTTTCTAGGGAGGTTCGCGGGCATGCTTTCCTGGGAAAATTTTATAACCTAAGCCCTCCGAAATGCGCTTTCCAGCAATTTGAGGATCAATTGAAGTTTTTTAGTTCCTATGAGTTTGTCACAATTATTTTGCGCTAACTATAAAAAAATAAAAACAGAACAAGATTATCCCAAAAAGTTGACAATAATTGGGGCTGGATTTTTGTTGTTTAGAAATTTCTAATTGATATTCTCATCAGGAACTTAGATATATATTTTACTCATTTTTACTCATTTTACTCATTTTACTCATTTTACTCATTTTACTCATTTTATTCATTTTTACTCATTTTACTCATTTTTACTCATTTTACTCATTTTTACTCATTTTACTCATTTTACTCATTTTTACTCATTTTACTCATTTTATTCATTTTACTCATTTTACTCATTTTTACTCATTTTTACTCATTTTTACTCATTTTACTCATTTTACTCATTTTACTCATTTACTCATTTACTCATTTTACTCATTTTACTCATTTTATTCATTTTTACTCATTTTACTCATTTTACTCATTTCACTCATTTTACTCATTTTACTCATTTTACTCATTTTACTCATTTTACTCATTTTACTCATTTTACTCATTTTACTCATTTTTACTCATTTTTACTCATTTTTACTCATTTTACTCATTTTACTCATTTTACTCATTACCATAGATACAATTTGCGGCTAGATTCTTGAAATGATATTAGAGTTAAATTTTATATTTTAGTACAATGGACTGAATTTTTTTCTCAGGCAAACATGACTTGCGATTTATTGTGATAGTAAATGGTTGGAAACCCAGGAGTATCAGTAGTTATTCTAGAATGATCATCTGGCTGAGTGTAGTCCTGAAAAGGGCTGTTGCTGTCGCTCCATTACTATCCAGTAGTTTCTGGGTTACAAACACTCCATTACAATCCAGTAGTTACTGGGTTACAAACGCGCCATTACAATCCGTATTTACTGGGTTACAAAAGCGCCATTACAATCCAGTAGTTACTGGGTTACAAACACTCCATTACAATCAGTAGTTACTGGGTTACAAACTCTCCAGCTAGTACAATCTAGTAGTTACTGGTTCACAAACGCTCCATTACAATCCAGTAGTTACTGGGTTACAAACGTTCCATTACAATCCAGTAGTTACTGGGTTACAAACTCTCCAGTACAATCCAGTATTTATTGGTTACAAACGCTCCATTACAATCCAGTAGTTTCTGGGTTACAAACACTTCATTACAATCCAGTTGTTACTGGGTTACAAACGTGCCATTACTATCCAGTAGTTACTGGTTTACAAACTCGCCATTACATTCCAGTAGTTACTGGGTTACAAACTCTCCAGTACAATCCAGTATTTATTGGGTTACAAAAGCGCCATTACAATCCAGTTGTTACTGGATTACAAAATCGCCATTACAATCCAGTAGTTACGGGTTACAAACGTCACATTACATTCCATTAGTTACTGGGTACAAACGCTCTCATTACAATCCAGTAGTTGCTGGGTGGGTTACAAACTAGCCATTACAATCCAGTAGTTACTGGGTTACAAACACTCCATTACAATCCAGTAGTTACTGGGTTACAAACTGTCCAGCTAGTACAATCTAGTAGTTACTGGTTTACAAACGCCTCATTACAATCCAGTAGTTACTGGGTTACAAACGTTCCATTACAATCCAGTAATTACTGGGTTACAAACATCCAGTACAATCCAGTATTTATTGGGTACAAACGCTCCATTACAATCCAGTAGTTTCTGGGTTACAAACACTCCATTACAATCCAGTAGATATACTGGGTTTACTGCTGGTAGTTACTCATTTTACTCATTTTACTCATTTTTACTCATTTTACTCATTTTTACTCATTTACTCATTTTACTCATTTTACTCATTTTTATCTCGGGATTACGTCATATGACGTAATCTCGAGATATACATATGGCTTAGCGGTCACGTGACTTGTCAACAATTTTCTGTCAACATTTTTCTGTGACAAAATTTGTCCCACACTGATGGTCATGTAAGCCACAATGATTGAACACTGGTTATAATTTCAGTATTCTTGCTCTTGTGATCTTCTAGTGAGGTACATTGTGGCTTACATGGCGTAGAAAGTGTGACAGATTTTGCGAAGCAACAGAGGCCATGGTAAAAAGTGTTTGCTTGTAAAATTGGGGCAAAGGACTTCTCAAAGAACGAAAATTTCAAACCTTGTCACTCTGAGGTATTCAGGAGAGAGAATATGACACAAACTAAATAATTCGTGGAAGGATTATCTAGTCCTGTACGCCGGTGGCGTTTCGATAGTAGAGGAAGGCGGACAGCTGAAACGTGTGGAACTTCTCGAGTCCGATCGAGAATAGCGAACAAAACATGCAACTACTCTTACCAGCATTGATCAATTTTGTTGTGCTTCTTTCTTTGGCTTGGAATTGCTTCGCGATATCGTCACTGAATGGCGCAGGTAATTATATTTCTAATGTTTTTGTTTGCTGTTCTGAACATTGTCGTGTCTTTAGTCCTTTTATTTTGCTGTAGGAATTACAGCAAGGGTTGTACTAAACATTTTAGTTTTTGTAAAACGTACCAGCTTCTGGGTCAAAGCATTTTGGGGTGTTTTAGCGTAAACTTTGTTGCATTTTATCGTCATCAAACTCAGCAAAATTATGATTGCACACATGTACATGCGCATAAGCTTATTATTAAATGTAAATAAGCTAAGCTTACAAAATTACAAAATTACTTGAAATTGTGAACCCCGCTTCTTCGATGTTTATATATCATTTGGTTAAATATTTTCGCTGGTTCTAAATTCTTCTTCTCTCGGTTCAGAATTAGTTTTATTCGATTCAAAGTAATGTTTTAATTAATTTATTCGGTTCTCGATTATTTCAATGTCCCTGCTTGGGGATGAAAGGAGGAATTTAGCAAAAAGTCTGCAGTACAGTTGTCATCTTTTGGCAAGTTATTCAGTCAGGTCAGGTCATGCAAGCAATCTCATAATCATTGTATGATTAATATCAGAGTTGATAAATTCAAGTTCTAACCGCAGAAAAAAAAAATCTTCCCCAAAGGAGGAAGTGAAATTTACACTGTATTTGTCAATAATCCCCATTATGAACATGTCAATGCTTGTCAAATGTCCAACAACAAAAAATTCGATTCTCTTTATACTGAACAGTTATTTCATGTCAGGTCATGCAAGTAATCTCATAATCATTGTGTGATTAATATCAGGAATGTGAATTATATGGGAATTAAAGGATAAATTTGAGAAACTAGAACAAATAAAATAAAATATTTCCGGTTGACGCTTTTCCTGTTTTATAGACTGTTCCCCTAAAGGGGGAGTGGAATTTATTTGTCAATAAATGTGTTTTCGATCTCTTTATACATATAGTCCAAAACAGTGATAAAATATATTTTCATGTTTGACTGATCAAGTGAATCCAGCATTAAAAATACAAAGAATGCGGCAAAAGGTTTTTTACATAAAATATCAAAAAATAATATTTAAATATAGCATTTACTTTGTATTATAAAACGACTACCGAAATGTGTGGTATGTTTCAGCATGGATACTATGAAGATTCTTGAAGGTGCATTCTTTTGGTCCTCCATGTATCGCCTTTGTGATTCCCACTTCGGCTCAAAATATAAAACAAACCGACCCTCTGGGCTCTCGTATGTCAAAAAAAATCCAAGCTGCCCCTGGCATGGGCAACGGTAATAACGGTTTGTTGTCAATAGTCTGTGTCTGCCCTGTACTCTCCATTATGGAAAGACATTGATCACGTGCATTACACATCTGTTTGTAATAAGCTATGTCTAATAACCTGACATTTTCCTTCTTCAGAATTCATACCATCAACCAAGTGAGCCCAATACTGCAACTGGAGTTAAAAACAGTTTTTAAAGCTTTAATCAAACACCTTTACAAGAAACCCTTCAATATATAATTCCACTTTAAGCACTGTACACTAGTCCATCAAGGATACATGTGTGCAATTCATGTATAATTAACTTTAATCAGGAAATACTTTTGTTTTACTATGGTATTGGGAGAGGCAGTGGTCTAATGGTTAGTGCATTTGACTCTGGATTGAGCAACATGGTCAGGGGCATTGTGTTCTGTTATTGGGCAAGATACTTTGTCTTTGACATTGTCGAACCGGCTAGCCTGCTGATGCTGACATAGAAATTTGTCATAATCGAACATTGATATCGTCAGTAATTAATATGATACCACTACGATGTCATCATCAGTTGTCATGGCAATGTTAAAAATGCCAAACAATGCCAAATGTTTGACATTTTGAGGCCAATAACTTAAAATCTACGTGGTAAAAAGGTTTCCTTTTCAGACATTTTACTTACCTGATGTAAGGAACATTTCTACCAAGTTCAAAAAAAATATGTACATATGTTTTAGAACCACATTATATTTCATTAATAATTTTAAGGTGGCTCAAAAACACATGTACATAATATTTTTTGAAATTGGTCAAAATGTCCATAATTATTATTACAGTCAAATCTCTATTAAGCAGTCACCCTCGATGTTGACCACATAATAGAGGTGATCTAAAATTTAAAGTTAAGTTTACCCACAAAGCCTATTAGCCCAAACAATAGCATTCTTATGCTGATTACATATATTATGTTGTGTTTGATGAGCTCTTAAAAGAAACTGGACATGCTTCACTTATCACTGTGTCAAAATATCGCATTGTACTCAACTAGAGGTAAAATACAATAAAATTAGCCAATTGGGAAGTCTATTAAACGGTGACCGCGTCTGCTTAAAAGAAGTGAATACTTAAGCCCCTTCCACACGAGCAAGTTTTCCTTGACAAGTTTTCACTTGACAATTTTGCCTTGCTCGTGTGGAAAGGGAAATTTGGCAATTTTTTACTTGACAGGTGTCCTTGTTCATAAACTGGCGTTGTTCATGTGGACGTGCAACAAGGAAAATATGACAAGGAATCCCTGGTGCCCAAACGGCCTTATATTGTTGCTCGCGACCTGGGTCCTATTAAAGATGATAATCCGCTGTACAATATTATTGCTGTTACAAAGAAAAATTGTCAAGGAAAAATTGTCAAATTAAATTTGTTGTTTATCCACACGAGCAAATAAAAATTGTCAATGTCCCTTGTCAAGGAAAACTTGCTCGTGTGGAAGGGGCTTTATAAACAGGTCTGGATCCATCACTGTGATATGTAGTACCCCTATCCTTGCTTTGATTTTACTTTATGCACCTCCCTTTCCCCTCCTGGTAATTATTTCACAGTCCCTTAACCCGCGCAGTGCCTCTCTCCTTCCAGGAATACAAATGGTTACCAGCAACATAATGCTGGAGGGAAACAATACACTAGGATATTACTTTTATCTGAGTGACCATTCATTCTCCAATATAATTATTCAATAATTATGCAGCATAAATCTGTATACAGCATCCATTCATTATCATATATATATAATCCCGAGATGCCCATTGGGCCTCTTTGATACTCATTTTACTCATTTACTCATTTTACTCATTTTTACTCATTTTACTCATTTACTCATTTTACTCATTTTACTCATTTTACTCATTTTACTCATTTCACTCATTTTACTCATTTTACTCATTTTACTCACTTACTCATTTTACTCATTTTACTCATTTTACTCACTTACTCATTTTACTCATTTTTACTCATTTTACTCATTACCATAGATACAATTTGCGGCTAGATTCTTGAAATAATATTAGAGTTAAATTTTATTTTTTAGTACAAATGGACTGAATTTTTCTCTCAATAAGGCAAACATGACTTGCGATTTATTGTTGATAGTAAATGGTTGGAACCCAGGAGTATCAGTAGTTATTCTAGAATGATCATCTCGCTGAGTGTAGTCCTGAAAAGGGCTGTTGTGGTGACTGACCTTTCGACAACCTGAGCGGAAGTCATCTTCAGAGTCAAGTCACTCTTACTATTTTTTTATTACTCCAAAAATGTTACGTCTTCTGAAGAAAGTCATATTTGCTACGGAGAAGCCAGACTGATAAGGAAAGAGATGGAATCCACGATCCGAACAATAAAATAAGCAAAATCCAAAATCCGGTCCTAAAAATCGCAACAATCCGTAATCCACTGCATCTGCAGGATCCACAAATCCGTGGAAATTATCCATTGAATCAGTAATACGAATGAATTTGTTGGCCAAATCCACCGATCCGCAAACCTATTCACCCCCCTCTACTGGGTTACAAACTAGCCATTACAATCCAGTAGTTACTGGGTTACAAACACTCCATTACAATCCAGTAGTTACTGGGATACAAACACTCCATTACAATTCAGTAGTTACTGGGTTACAAACACTCCATTACAATTCCGTAGTTACTGGGTTACAAACTCGCCATTACAATCCATTTGTTAGTGGGGTTACAAACACTCCATTACAATCCAGTAGTTACTGGGTTACAAACGCTCTCATTACAATCCATTAGTTGCTGGGTTACATATATGTAATGGAGTGTTTTGTAGCCCAGTAACTACTGGATTGTAATGGAGTGTTTGTAACCCAGTAACTACTGGATTGTAATGGAGTGTTTGTAGCCCAGTAACTACTGGATTGTAATGGCTAGTTTGTAACCCAGTAACTACTAGATTGTAATGGAGCGTTTGTAACCGAGCAACTACTGGATTGTAATGAGAGCGTTTGTAACCCAGTAACTACTGGAATGTAATGTGGCGTTTGTAACCCAGTAACTACTGGATTGTAATGGCGAGTTTGTAATCCAGTTACTACTGGATTGTAATGGCGCTTTTGTAACCCATGCAGTAACTACTGGATTGTAATGGTGCGTTTGTAACCCAGTAACTACTGGATTGTAATGTAGTGTTTGTAACCCAGTAACTACTGGATTGTAATGGAGCGTTTGTAACCCAGTAACTACGGGATTGTAATGGAGCGTTTGTAACCCAGTAACTACTAGATTGTACTGGAGAGTTTGTAACCCAGTAACTACTGGATTGTAATGGAGCGTTTGTAACACAGTAACTACTGTAGTTACTGTTTTACAAACGCAGTACTGGATTGTAATGGCGGGCTTGTAACGTACTCAGTAACTACTGGATTGTAATGGGGCGTTTGTAACCCAGTAACTGCTGGATTGTAATGGCGAGTTTGTAACCCAGTAACTACTGGTTTGTAATGGCGAGTTTGTAACCCAGTAACTACTGGATTGTAATAGAGCGTTTGTAACCCAGAAAGTACTGGATTGTAATGGAGTGTTTGTAACCCAGTAACTACTGGATTGTAATGGAGTGTTTGTAACCCAGTAACTACTGGATTGTAATGGCTAGTTTGTAACCCACCCAGCAACTACTGGATTGTAATGAGAGCGTTTGTAACCAGTAAGTACTGGAATGTAATGTGACGTTTGTAACCCAGTAACTACTGGATTGTAATGGCGATTTTGTAATCCAGTAACAACTGGATTGTAATGGCGCTTTTGTAAACCCAATAAATACTGGATTGTACTGGAGAGTTTGTAACCCAGTAACTACTGGAATGTAATGGCGAGTTGTAACCCAGTAACTGAATTGTAATGGAGTGTTTGTAACCCAGTAACTACTGAATTGTAATGGAGTGTTTGTAACACAGCAAGTACTGGATTGTAATGAGAGCGTTTGTAACCCAGTAACTACAGGAATGTAATGGCGAGTTTGTAATCCAGTAACTACTGGATTGTAATGGAGTGTTTGTAACCCAGTAACTACTGGATTGTAATAGCGCTTCGTAACCCAGTAACTACTGGATTGTAATGGCTAGTTTGTAACCCATTAACTTCTGGATTGTAATGGAGCGTTTGTAACCCAGCAACTACTGGATTGTAATGAGAGCGTTTGTAACCCAGTAACTACTACTGGAATGTAATGTGGCGTTTGTAACCCAGTAACTACTGGATTGTAATGGCGAGTTTGTAATCCAGTAACTACTGGATTGTAATGGCGGTTTTGTAACCCAGTAACTACTGGAATGTAATGTGGCGTTTGTAACCCAGTAACTACTGGATTGTAATGGCGAGTTTGTAATCCAGTAACTACTGGCTTGTAATGGCGCTTTTGTAACCCAGTAACTACTGGAATGTAATGGAGTGTTTGTAACCCAGTAACCGGCTACTGGATTGTAATGGGTAGTTTGTAACCCAGTAACTACTGGATTGTAATGGGAGTGGTTGTAACCCAGTAACAACTGGATTGTAATGGAGTGTTTGTAACCCGGTAACTACTGGATTGTAATGGCTAGTTTGTAACCCAGTAACTACTGGATTGTAATGGAGCGTTTTGTAACCCAGCAACTACTGGATTGTAATGAGAGCTTTGTAACCCAGTAACTACTGGAATGTAATGTGGCGTTTGTAACCCAGTAACTACTGGATTGTAATGGCTAGTTTGTAACCCAGTAACTACTGGAATGTAATGGCGAGTTTGTAACCCAGTAACCGGCTACTGGATTGTAATGGGTAGTTTGTAACCCAGTAACTACTGGATTGTAATGGGAGTGTTTGTAACCCAGTAACAACTGGATTGTAATGGAGTGTTTGTAACCCAGTAACTACTGGATTGTAATGGAGCGTTTGTAACCCAGCAACTACTGGATTGTAATGAGAGCTTTTGTAACCCAGTAACTACTGGAATGTAATGTGGCGTTTGTAACCCAGTAACTACTGGATTGTAATGGAACGTTTGTAACCCAGTAACTCAGTACTGGATTGTAATGGAGTGTTTGTAACCCAGTAACTACTCGATTGTAATGGAGTGTTTGTAACCCAGTAACTACTGGATTGCAATGACTAGTTTGTAACCCAGTAACTACTGGATTGTAATGGAGCGTTTGTAACCCAGCAACTACTGGATTGTAATGAGAGCTTTTGTAACCCAGTAACTACTGGAATGTAATGTGGCGTTTGTAACCCAGTAACTACTGGATTGTAATGGCTAGTTTTGTAACCCAGTAGTTACTGGGTTACAAAAGCTCTCATTACAATCCAGTAGTTGCTGGGTTACAAACGCTCCATTACAATCCAGTAGTTACTGGGTTACAAACTAGTCATTGCAATCCAGTAGTTACTGGGTTACAAACACTCCATTACAATCGAGTAGTTACTGGGTTACAAACACTCCATTACAATCCAGTACTGAGTTACTGGGTTACAAACGTTCCATTACAATCCAGTAGTTACTGGGTTACAAACGCCACATTACATTCCAGTAGTTACTGGGTTACAAAAGCTCTCATTACAATCCAGTAGTTGCTGGGTTACAAACGCTCCATTACAATCCAGTAGTTACTGGGTTACAAACACTCCATTACAATCCAGTTGTTACTGGGTTACAAACACTCCCATTACAATCCAGTAGTTACTGGGTTACAAACTACCCATTACAATCCAGTAGCCGTTACTGGGTTACAAACTCGCCATTACATTCCAGTAGTTACTGGGTTACAAACTAGCCATTACAATCCAGTAGTTACTGGGTTACAAACGCCACATTACATTCCAGTAGTTGCTGGGTTACAAACCCTCCATTACAATCCAGTAGTTACTGGATTACAAACTCGCCATTACAATCCAGTAGTTACTGGGTTACAAACGCCACATTACAATCCAGTAGTTACTGGGTTACAAACGCTCTCATTACAATCCAGTAGTTGCTGGGTTACAAACGCTCCATTACAATCCAGTAGTTACTGGGTTACAAACACTCCATTACAATTCAGTAGTTACTGGGTTACAAACACTCCATTACAATTCAGTAGTTACTGGGTTACAAAAGCGCCATTACAAGCCAGTAGTTACTGGATTACAAACTCGCCATTACAATCCAGTAGTTACTGGGTTACAAACGCCACATTACATTCCAGTAGTTACTGGGTTACAAATGCTCTCATTACAATCCAGTAGTTGCTGGGTTACAAACGCTCCATTACAATCCAGTAGTTACTGGGTTACAAACTAGCCATTGCAATCCAGTAGTTACTGGGTTACAAACACACTCCATTACAATCGAGTAGTTACTGGGTTACAAACACTCCATTACAATCCAGTAGTTACTGGGTTACAAACTCTCCAGCTAGTACAATCTAGTAGTTACTGGGTCAGTTTCAAACGCTCCATTACACTCCAGTAGTTACTGGGTTACAAACGTTCCATTACAATCCAGTAGTTACTGGGTTACAAACACTCCATTACAATCCAGTACTGAGTTACTGGGTTACAAATGTTCCATTACAATCCAGTAGTTACTGGTTACAAACTCGCCATTACATTCCAGTAGTTACTGGGTTACAAACTAGCCATTACAATCCAGTAGTTACTGGGTTACAAACGCCACATTACATTCCAGTAGTTACTGGGTTACAAAAGCTCTCATTACAATCCAGTAGTTGCTGGGTTACAAACGCTCCATTACAATCCAGTAGTTAGTGGGTTACAAACTAGCCATTACAATCCAGTAGTTACTGGGTTACAAACACTCCATTACAATCCAGTAGTTACTGGGTTACAAACACTCCATTACAATCCAGTAGTTACTGGTTACAAACTCTCCTGCTAGTACAATCTAGTAGTTACTGGTCAGTTTACAAACGCTCCATTACAATCCAGTAGTTACTGGGTTACAAACGTTCCATTACAATCCAGTAGTTACTGGGTTACAAACTCGCCATTACATTCCAGTAGTTACTGGGTTACAAACTAGCCATTACAATCCAGTAGTTACTGGGTTGCAAACACTCCATTACAATCCAGTAGTTACTGGGTTACAAACACTCCATTACAATCCAGTACTTGCTAGGTTACAAACGCTCTATTACAATCCAGTAGTTTACTGGGTTACAAACACTCCATTACAATCCAGTACTTGCTGGGTTACAAACGCACTATTACAATCCAGTAGTTACTGGGTTACAAACACTCCATTACAATCCAGTAGTTACTGGGTTACAAACACTCCATTACAATCCAGTACTTGGTGGGTTACAAACGCTCTATTACAATCCAGTAGTTACTGGGTTACAAACACTCCATTACAATCCAGTAGTTTGGTGGGTTACAAACGCTCTATTACAATCCAGTAGTTACTGGGTTACAAACACTCCATTACAATCCAGTAGTTACTGGGTTACAAACACTCCATTACAATCCAGTACTTGATGGTTAAAAACGCTCTATTACAATCCAGTAGTTACTGGGTTACAAACACTCCATTACAATTCAGTAGTTACTGGTTACAAACACTCCATTACAATACAGTAGTTACTGGGTTACAAGCTCGCCATTACATTTCAGTTGTTACTGGGTTACAAACACTCCATTACAATCCAGTACTTGCTGGGTTACAAACGCTCTATTACAATCCAGTAGTTACTGGGTTACAAACACTCCATTACAATCCAGTAGTTACTGGGTTACAAACACTCCATTACAATCCAGTACTTGGTGGGTTACAAACGCTCTATTACAATCCAGTAGTTACTGGGTTACAAACACTCCATTACAATCCAGTACTTGGTGGGTTACAAACGCTCTATTACAATCCAGTAGTTACTGGGTTACAAACACTCCATTACAATCCAGTAGTTACTGGGTTACAAACACTCCATTACAATCCAGTACTTGATGGTTAAAAACGCGCTATTACAATCCAGTAGTTACTGGGTTACAAACACTCCATTACAATACAGTAGTTACTGGGTTACAAGCTCGCCATTACATTTCAGTTGTTACTGGGTTACAAACACTCCATTACAATCCATTAGTTACTTGGTTACAAACACTCTATTACAATCCAGTAGTTACTGGGTTACAAACCCTCTCGTTACAATCCAGTAGTTGCTGGGTTACAAACGCTCCATTACAATCCAGTAGTTACTGGATTACAAACTCGCCATTACATTCCAGTAGTTACTGGGTTACAAACTAGCCATTACAATTCAGTAGTTGCTGGGTTACAAGCACTCCATTACAATCCAGTAGTTACTGGGTTACAAACACTCCATTACAATTCAGTAGTTACTGGGGTTACAAACACTCCATTACAATTCAGTAGTTACTGGGTTACAAACTAGCCATTACAATCCAGTACCCGGTTACTGGGTTACAAACTCCATTACGTTACAGTAGTTACTGGGTTACAAAAGCGCCATTACAATCCAGTAGTTACTGGATTACAAACTCGCCATTACTATCCAGTAGTTACTGGGTTACAAACGCCACATTACATTCCAGTAGTTACTAGGTTACAAACGCTCTCATTACAATCCAGTAGTTGCTGGGTTACAAACGCTCCATTACAATCCAGTAGTTACTGGGTTACAAACTAGCCATTGCAATCCAGTAGTTACTGGGTTACAGACACTCCATTACAATCGCGTAGTTACTGGGTTACAAACACTCCATTACAATCCAGTAGTTACTGGGTACAAACTCTCCAGCTAGTACAATCTAGTAGTTACTGGTCAGTTTTCAAACGCTCCATTACAATCCAGTAGTTACTGGGTTACAAACGTTCCATTACAATCCAGTAGTTACTGGGTTACAAACACTCCATTACAATCCAGTACTGAGTTACTGGTTACAAACGCTCCATTACAATCCAGTAGTTACTGGGTTACAAACTCGCCATTACATTCCAGTAGTTACTGGGTTACAAACTAGCCATTACAATCCAGTAGTTACTGGGTTACAAACGCTCCATTACAATCCAGTAGTTACTGGGTTACAAACACTCGATTACAATCCAGTACTTGCTGGGTTACAAACGCTCTATTACAATCCAGTAGTTACTGGGTTACAAACGCGCCATTACAATCCAGTAGTTACTGGGTTACAAACGCGCCATTACATTCCAGTAGTTACTGGGTTACAAAGCGCCATTACAATCCAGTAGTTACTGGATTACAAACTAGCCATTACAATCCAGTAGTTACTGGGTTACAAACACTCCATTACAATCCAATAGTTACTGGGTTACAAACACTCCATTACAATCCAGTAGTTACTGGGTTACAAACGTTCCATTACAATCCAGTAGTTACTGGGTTACAAACACTCCATTACAATCCAGTACTTGGTGGGTTACAAACGCTCTATTACAATCCAGTAGTTACTGGGTTACAAACACTCCATTAGAATCCAGTACTTGGTGGGTTACAAACGCTCTATTACAATCCAGTAGTTACTGGGTTACAAACACACCATTACAATCCAGTAGTTACTGGGTTACAAACGTTCCATTACAATCCAGTAGTTACTGGGTTACAAACACTCCATTACAATCCAGTACTGAGTTACTGGGTTACAAACGCTCATTACAATCCAGTAGTTACTGGGTTACAAACTCGCCATTACATTTCCAGTAGTTACTGGGTTACAAACTAGCCATTACAATCCAGTAGTTACTGGGTTACAAACGCTCCATTACAATCCAGTAGTTACTGGGTTACAAACACTCGATTACAATCCAGTACTTGCTGGGTTACAAACGCTCTATTACAATCCAGTAGTTACTGGGTTACAAACGCGCCATTACAATCCAGTAGTTACTGGGTTACAAACGCGCCATTACATTCCAGTAGTTTACTGGGTTACAAAAGCGCCATTACAATCCAGTAGTTACTGGATTACAAACTAGCCATTACAATCCAGTAGTTACTGGGTTACAAACACTCCATTACAATCCAATAGTTACTGGGTTACAAACACTCCATTACAATCCAGTAGTTACTGGGTTACAAACGTTCCATTACAATCCAGTAGTTACTGGGTTACAAACACTCCATTACAATCCAGTACTTGGTGGGTTACAAACGCTCTATTACAATCCAGTAGTTACTGGGTTACAAACACTCCATTACAATCCAGTACTTGGTGGGTTACAAACGCTCTATTACAATCCAGTAGTTACTGGGTTACAAACACACCATTACAATCCAGTAGTTACTGGGTTACAAACACTCCATTACAATCCAGTACTTGATGGTTAAAAACGCTCTATTACAATCCAGTAGTCACTGGGTTACAAACACTCCATTACAATTCAGTAGTTACTGGGTTACAAACACTCCATTACAATACAGTAGTTACTGGGTTACAAGCTCGCCATTACATTTCAGTTGTTACTGGGTTACAAACACTCCATTACAATTCAGTAGTTACTGGGTTACAAACACTCCATTACAATCCAGTAGTTACTGGGTTATAAACACTCCATTACAATTCAGTAGTTACTGGGTTACAAACTCGCCATTACATTCCAGTTGTTACTGGGTTACAAACACTCCATTACAATCCATTAGTTACTTGGTTACAAACACTCTATTACAATCCAGTAGTTACTGGGTTACAAACGCTCTCATTACAATCCAGTAGTTGCTGGGTTACAAACGCTCCATTACAATCCAGTAGTTAATGGGATTACAAACTCGCCATTACATTCCAGTAGTTACTGGGTTACAAACTAGCCATTACAATTCAGTAGTTGCTGGGTTACAAGCACTCCATTACAATCCAGTAGTTACTGGGTTACAAACACTCCATTACAATTCAGTAGTTACTGGGTTACAAACACTCCATTACAATTCAGTAGTTACTGGCTTACAAACTAGCCATTACAATCCAGTAGCCGGTTACTGGGTTACAAACACTCCATTACATTCCAGTAGTTACTGGGTTGCAAAAGCGCCATTACAATCCAGTAGTTACTGGATTACAAACTCGCCATTACAATCCAGTAGTTACTGGGTTACAAACGCCACATTACATTCCAGTAGTTACTGGGTTACAAACGCTCTCATTACAATCCAGTAGTTGCTGGGTTACAAACGCTCCATTACAATCCAGTAGTTACTGGGTTACAAACTAGCCATTGCAATCCAGTAGTTACTGGGTTACAAACACTCCATTACAATCGCGTAGTTACTGGGTTACAAACACTCCATTACAATCCAGTAGTTACTGGGTTACAAACTCTCCAGCTAGTACAATCTAGTAGTTACTGGTCAGTTTCAAACGCTCCATTACAATCCAGTAGTTACTGGGTTAGAAACGTTCCATTACAATCCAGTAGGTACTGGGTTACAAACACTCCATTACAATCCAGTACTGAGTTACTGGGTTACAAACGTTCCATTACAATCCAGTAGTTACTGGGTTACAAACTCGCCATTACATTCCAGTAGTTACTGGGTTACAAACTAGCCATTACAATCCGTAGTTACTGGGTTACAAACGCTCCATTACAATCCAGTAGTTACTGGGTTACAAACACTCGATTACAATCCAGTACTTGCTGGGTTACAAACGCTCTATTACAATCCAGTAGTTACTGGGTTACTAACGCGCCATTACAATCCAGTAGTTACTGGGTTACAAACGCGCCATTACATTCCAGTAGTTACTGGTTACAAAAGCGCCATTACAATCCAGTAGTTACTGGATTACAAACTCGCCATTACAATCCAGTAGTTACTGGGTTACAAACGCCACATTACATTCCAGTAGTTACTGGGTTACAAAAGCTCTCATTACAATCCAGTAGTTGCTGGGTTACAAACGCTCCATTACAATCCAGTAGTTACTGGGTTACAAACTAGCCATTACAATCCAGTAGTTACTGGGTTACAAACACTCCATTACAATCCAGTAGTTACTGGGTTACAAACACTCCATTACAATCCAGTAGTTACTGGGTTACAAACTCTCCTGCTAGTACAATCTAGTAGTTACTGGTCAGTTTACAAACGCTCCATTACAATCCAGTAGTTACTGGGTTACAAACGTTCCATTACAATCCAGTAGTTACTGGTTACAAACACTCCATTACAATCCAGTACTTGGTGGGTTACAAACGCTCTATTACAATCCAGTAGTTACTGGGTTACAAACACTCCATTACAATCCAGTAGTTACTGTGTTACAAACACTCCATTACAATCCAGTACTTGATGGTTAAAAACGCTCTATTACAATCCAGTAGTTACTGGGTTACAAACACTCCATTACAATTCAGTAGTTACTGGGTTACAAACACTCCATTACAATACAGTAGTTACTGGGTTATAAGCTCGCCATTACATTTCAGTTGTTACTGGGTTACAAACACTCCATTACAATCCATTAGTTACTGGGTTACAAACACTCCATTACAATTCAGTAGTTACTGGGTTACAAACACTCCATTACAATCCAGTAGTTACTGGGGTTTACAAACACTCCATTACAATTCAGTAGTTACTGGGTTACAAACTCGCCATTACATTCCAGTTGTTACTGGGTTACAAACACTCCATTACAATCCATTAGTTACTTGGTTACAAACACTCTATTACAATTCAGTAGTTACTGGGTTACAAACACTCCATTACAATCCAGTAGTTACTGGGTTACAAACACTCCATTACAATTCAGTAGTTTAGTACTGGGTTACAAACGCTCCATTACAATCCAGTAGTTACTGGGTTACAAACTCGCCATTACATTCCAGTAGCTACTGGGTTACAAACTAGCCATTACAATCCAGTTGTTACTGGGTTACAAACGCTCCATTACTATCCAGTAGTTACTGGGTTACAAACTCGCCATTACATTCCAGTTGTTACTGGGTTACAAACACTCCATTACAATCCAGTAGTTACTGGGTTACAAACACTCCATTACAATTCAGTAGTTTAGTACTGGGTTACAAACGCTCCATTACAATCCAGTAGTTACTGGGTTACAAACTCGCCATTACATTCCAGTAGTTACTGGGTTACAAACTAGCCATTACAATCCAGTTGTTACTGGGTTACAAACGCTCCATTACTATCCAGTAGTTACTGGGTTACAAACTCGCCATTACATTCCAGTAG
Organism: Desmophyllum pertusum; assembly: GCA_029204205.1. Taxonomy (NCBI): domain Eukaryota; kingdom Metazoa; phylum Cnidaria; class Anthozoa; order Scleractinia; family Caryophylliidae; genus Desmophyllum; species Desmophyllum pertusum. The sequence goes on from MU827804.1 coordinate 276,062, forward strand.
TTACTGGGAGGGGGTGAATAGGGGTATGCGAATCCGCTAATCCGCTATAATTTTTGGCCAAATCCGTCAATCCGCAAATATTTTTGCTATAATCCGAATCCGCGAAACTTTCAGGCCCAAACGCTGTGTATGATGTTAACAAAGGACGAGAAAATGACTGCCGAAAGTTGGGCAGCAACCATCGCAGACGGGAGTTTCTAGGGAGGTTCGCGGGCATGCTCTGCTGGGAAAATTTTATAACCTAAGCCCTCGGAAATGCGCTTTCCAGCAATTTGAGGATCAATTGAAGTTTTTTAGTTGCTATGAGTTTGTCACAATTATTTTGCGCTAACTATAAAAAAATAAAAACAGAACAAGATTATCCCAAAAAGTTGACAATAATTGGGCTGGATTTTTGTTGTTTAGAAATTTCTAAATTTGATATTCTCATCACGAACTTAGATATCTATTTTACTCATTTTTACTCATTTTACTCATTTTACTCATTTTACTCATTTTACTCATTTTACTCATTTTACTCATTTTACTCATTTTATTCATTTTTACTCATTTTACTCATTTTTACTCATTTTTTACATTTTTACTCATTTTACTCATTTTTACTCATTTTACTCATTTTTACTCATTTTACTCATTTTTACTCATTTTTACTCATTTTACTCATTACCATAGATACAATTTGCGGCTAGATTCTTGAAATAATATTAGAGTTAAATTTTATGTTTTAGTACAAATGGACTGAATTTTTTTCTCAATAAGGCAAACATGACTTGCGATTTATTGTTGATAGTAAATGGTTGGAACCCAGGAGTATCAATAGTTATTCTAGAATGATCATCTGCTGAGTGTAGTCCTGAAAAGGGCTGTTGTGGTGACTGACCTTTCGACAACCTGAGCGGAAGTCATCTTCAAAGTCAAGTCACTCTTACTATTTTTTTATTACTCCAAAAATGTTACGTCTTCTGAAGAAAGTCATATTTGCTACGGAGAAGCCTGACTGATAAGGAAAGATGAAATCCACGATACGAACAATATAATAAGCAAAATCCAAAATCCGGTCCTAAAAATCGCAACAATCCGTAATCCACTGCATCTGCAGGATCCGCAAATCCGTGGAAATTATCCATTGAATCAGTAATCCGAATGAATTTTTTGGGCCAAATCCACCGATCCGCAAACCTATTCACCCCCTCTACTGGGTTACAAACTAGCCATTACAATCCAGTAGTTACTGGGTTACAAACACTCCATTACAATCCAGTAGTTACTGGGTTACAAACACGCCATTACAATTCAGTAGTTACTGGGTTACAAACGCCTCCATTACAATCCGATTTGAGGCCGACGCGAGGCCGATGTAGGGCCGATTTAAGGCCGAGTTGAGGCCGATTTGAGGCCGATTTGAGGTCGATATGTGAGGCCGATTTGAGGCCGATTTGAGCAAGGGCCCGTGCAGCGGTTTATTGAGTGGGGGGGGGGGGGGGGGGCTAATGCGAACGCGTCAGCGTGAGCCATCTAGGGGTGTCCGGGAGCATGCCCCCTCGGGAAAATTGTGAATTTAAGTCCTCTGAAATAGCTGGAAATGCATCTAAAATTAACAAGCGTGGTGCAAATTACCAACTTTCAGCCCTTAAAAAGCGACTGTTTTTAATACAAGAATCAACATTTATTATCCGGTCTTTAAATTCAGAGAGAGTTGTGCATTTTTCGACTGAAAAGCAATCAGAGATAGTACTAGATATTTTATTCCAACAGCCAGAAGCCTTCTTAATTATGCTCATTTTACCATGTGCGCTTCTCTGTTGATTAATATCACGCAGGACTCCCGTGTCCCGCGATGTCCAGAGCTGTGTATAATTCTATTGTCATAATAATTCTATTATTTATAATTCTACGTTGTCATAAAAACGTTTCTCTATAAAACGCAAGATACAACTGCTCGATAGCATAAAGTCAGTCAACTCCAAGTTATCTTAACTCTTGATATTTGTTTAGTTGTAATCGCGTCTACTTTGCTAATGGTCATTGCAACTTTTGTCCGTTGCGAACTACTGCAGATCAAAAAGAGATCTAGAATTTTATCACCATTTTCCAGTAAAAAACGTTAACTAGTGAAATGACTTCTGGAAAACAATTTTTTATTATTATTTTAGAAAAAGTGGAGGGGCTAAAGCCCCCAGCCCCTCCCCCTGCGCGGTCCCTGTTGAGGCCTATTTGAGGCCATTTGAGGACGATATGTGAGGCCCATTTGAGGCCGATTTGAGGCCGATTTGGGTCGTTTTGAGGCTGATTTGTGGCCGATGTAAAGGCCGATTTGAGGCCGATTTGAGGCCGAGTTGACGCCGATTTGAGGCCTATTTGAGGTTGATTTGAGGCCCATTTGAGGCTGATTTGAGGCCGATTTAAAGGCCGATTTGAGGCTTAATTGAGGCTTAATTGAGGTCGATATGTGAGGTCGATATGTGAGGCCGATATGTGAAGCCGATTTGAGGCCGATTTGAGGCCGATATATGAGGCCAATATGTGAGGCCGATTTGAGGGCGATTTGAGGTCGATATGTGAGGGCCGATTGGAGGCCGATATGTGGCCGATTTGAGGCCGAGTTGAGGCCGAGTTGACGCCGATTTGAGACCCACTTGAGGCCGATTTGGGGCCGATTTGAGGCCGATTTGAGGCCGATTTAAAGGCCGATTTGAGGCCGAATTGAGGTCGATATGTGTGGCCGATTTGAGGGCGATTTGCGGTCGATATGTGATGCCGATTTGAGGCCAATTAGAGGCTGATTTGAGGCCGATTTAAAGGCCGATTTGAGGCCGATATGTGAGGCCGAGTTGTGGCCGATTTGAGGCCGATTCACTCAATTAGCAATAACACTCAAACAGAGGATGGTCTGCCTGTGATTGTACTGCTCATTAAACCTTTTGTTTAGCGACATTCTCCGTTGCCGTCGTGGTTTGTTTCAACTCCCTAATTAACCCCCGGCCATTCCCTCGACCCCTATTTTTAGCCTCATTTTTTGCAGGGCTTTGCCTGTGGTGGATGTCCAGTCAAGAGGCGTCCATTGCTACAGTCATAGCCTCCTACGCAGACGCTGTTTGGGCTCGTTGCGTAGGAGGCTATAAAACAGTGCTTCTTTTTTATACCCGCCAATTTGGCGACACGATAAAAGCCACAGAGGAAGAAAAGAAAGCAGACAAACTTTTTCATCACCACTATAATTAGTTTTCACCACCTAACGCTAAATTAACGGCCGACTGCGAGTACTTTTAATCTAAAACTTGAAAAAGTCGAAAATATTTATATTGTTTGCTCTTTCCTAGTTATTGCCCCTAAAAAAAAATTACACAGATTGAAAATGCATGTGCCAAAACAACAGTTTTATCGAATTAGCCGTTTATAGAATCAGATTTAGAATTTTTGATGCAAGAAACCAATTACATTATACGACACTGATTACAGGGCGGGCGAAGGCGGGGATAACGACTGGAGTCTCGGTAAATTGCGCGTGAACTGACAGAAACACAGAAACAAATGAAATATGTAGACTTAGGCCCAATTTATACTGCGCCGCATTTCAGTCGCGTCGAATGTAATTCAAGCCGCAGAAATCTCATTGTGGTATTACTTGATTCGACTACGATACAATACACCGAAAGTGATGGAAGCAACGTGTTCTACTTTGCTATTTGTGTGGCCATAGCGCTGATTTAAAGCGATTTCAGCGAGCTTTCTGAGACTTGGATTTATAATTTCGACGCGACTAGTGAAATGCGACTTAAATGGATCCGGCTTCTGGTACAGTTGACTTCTCGATAACTCGAACCTTCGATCAAGGGAAATTGAAAAAGTTCGAGTTATTGAGGGTTAAAATTAGTAAGATCATGACCTGAAGAGAAAACGTATTTACCGTTGATGAGTTATCAGGAGGTTCGAGTTTAATATCGGGAGTGAACTGTACGTATCTTGAAAACTCAAAGGAAACCTGCATTGTTCGAAAAGGCGGGAATTCGAGAAAGTCCGCAGAAACAATACTGTATAACAATATCTAAAGGAAACATATTTCGGTTCGATATAGCGAGAGGTTTGACATAATAGCGGAGTTGATGTATCTCAAAACTGGAGACGTAAAAAGAGAGTATATTTGAGCACTGAGCTAGCTGTAGCTGTTCCAGGTTCTCCAAAATGTGTATTTGTGTTTTTATAACTCATGGAAACATGATCAAAATTGTTTCTATTTTCTTTACAAAGCAAATATAATGCATGCATTCTCATTTAATTAGCGTTTATGGTTTTTCACAGTGTATAACGCCCAACCTCAGAGATCCCAATTAAAATAACCCTTTATTATCAATATTTCTCATACGATATGTCGTTGTTCTCTTTGCTTCTACACTTTATTCCGAATTCATCCTTTTTTCGCATCCTATCTGAGAATCAGGGCCCGCGCAACACTTTTTTGAGTGGGGGGGGGGGGGGGGGGCTAATGCGAACGCGTCAGCGTTAGCCTTCTAGGGGGGTCCGGGGGCATGCTCCCCCGGGAAATTGTGAATTTAAGTCCTCTGAAATGGCTAGAAATGCATCTAAAATTATCAAGCGTGGTGCAAATTGCCAACTTTCAGCGCTTAAAAAGCGACTGTTTTTAATACAAGAATCAACATTTATTATCCGGTCTTTAAATTCAGATAGAGTTGTCCATTTTTCGAAAAGCAATCAGGAATGTTTGTAGATATTTTCTTTCCAACAGCCAGAAACTTTCGTTAATTATGCTCATTTTACAATGCGCGCTTCTCTGTTCGGGTTATCACGCAGGACTCCCGTGTCCCGCGTTGTCCAGAGCTGTGTATAATTCTCAGTTTAAAGTAGGCTATGTTTCTCTATAAAACGCAAGATACAACTGCTCAATAGCATAAAGTCAGTCAACTCAAAGTTATCTTAACTCTTGATCTGATTTGTTCAGTTGTAATCGCGTCTACTTTGCTAATGGTCATTGCGACTTCTTTCCGTTGCGAACTACTGCAGATCAAAAAGAAAATGTTATCACCAACTTCCAGGTAAAAACGTTAACTAGTGAAATGACTTCTGGACATTTTTATTATTATTATTTTTTAGAAAAGTGGGGGGCTAAAGCCCCCCCCCCCCCCCCCCAGCCCCTCCCCCTGCGCGGTCCCTGAGAATGGAAATATGCCATTCAGGCTTATTTTCCAGAATTTTGTTTTAGTCGTAACCTGTCTGGATATAAAACCATTAGAGCGGTTTTTAATTGAGCGTCGTAAGACCAAAACCAAAGCAATCAAATTGGCCAATCACAGCAAACGTAAACAACACAAGGAAGCAATGAAAAACACGTAACCGGCCGGCGCCAAGCGCGGGAAAACGCGTGCGACCAATTCAAGCCGCCATTGGTATTCAGGTGGCGCAAGTTGTTTTTAAAGCAACAATGGAAGGTAGTAATAAAGCAAAAAAAAAGCAAGTCTGGCTTATTTTCCAGCTCAAACCCACTCCAATGTACAAAGGAGTATCTTTGCAAGCATGCCTCAAATTCCGTCAGTAGCAGGGAAAAATCCGTCAAAATTTTCGTTGTTAAAATCAGTGCCAATTTTGCTGACACAAATGGCAACTATTTATATGACAATGACCGCAAAAGAAAGAGGAAATTTGAGAAGGAGCGACAATAATTATAATCGTATAGAAAATCAGTTTCAACACGGACAAAATGACATGAAGTGTTCACAGACAACTGAGAATACTCGTCCCAATCCCTTCTCGTCCTGAACCGGCAATCACCTCTCACATGCACAACGATCGAGAGAGGGACTGCAAAAAAACTCTAGAACAAGCCTGTACGTTGCACTTTTACCAATGAATGAAATTCTTACTTTCGTAGTGTTGATGTTTAACGTTTAAACAGAAGTTCACTTATAATTTAGATCCCGATACAAAAAAATAATAATAGAATAAAAAATGAGATAAAGATATTAATTAAACGTTGGTGCTCGTTTACATGCTATTTGGAAGAAATTGATAATATGGTTTTTCCCCTGGTAAAGTCCACGATTGTGTCAACTTTATTTTTATTAGGCAATGTTATTTTTGGCAAGGAACCTGTAGCAATCCTTGCTTCACTTACTTCACTCATTTATCACCTTCTTTTTAGAAGGAGAGGGGTTCGTATATATACAATTCATGATATATACATTTCATGATTTTCCATTTCATTATGGGGGCGTATTTTGAGGAGGGACGCTTAATCGAGGAAAGGCGGGTTTTGATGCGATTTGGAGCGTTTTAGACATCCTTTCAAACACGGATCGTTAAAATGCATAGAGAATGGCTGGACTCCAGAATAATGTCTCCTGTTTCATGCTTTTAACCATTAATACACCTTCTCTCTAGGCCCAGGGTAAAAAGGGGCGCTAAATCGAGGGTGGGCGGGTCTTTTTGGGTGCGATTTGGAACGTTTTAGATATTCTATTAAACACGGATCGTTAAAATGTGTAGGAAACTGCTGGAGTTTCAGATTAACGTCTCCTGTTTCATCTTTTAACCACTAAATGCACCTTCTCACTTCGCCGATTTGAGGCTTTTTATAAGGCAGATATGTGAGGCCGATTTGAGGCCGATTTGAGGCCGATTCACTCAATTAGCAATAACACTCAAACAGAGGATGGTCTGCCTGTGATTGTACTGCTAATTAAAGCTATTGTTTAGCGACGTTCTCGTTGCCGTCGTGTTTTTGTTTCAACTCCCTAATTAACCTCCGGCCATTCCCTCGACCCCTATTTTTTAGCCGCATTTTTGCTGGGCTCAGCCTGTGATGGATGACCAGTCAAGAGGCGTCCATAGCTACAGTCGTAGCCTCCTACGCAGACGCTGTTTGGGCTCATTACGTAGGAGGCTAATAACAACAGTGCTTCTTTATTACGCCCGCCAATTTGGCGACACGATAAAAGCCATACAAGAAGAAAAGAAAGCAGATATACTTTTTCATCACCGCTATAATTAGTTTTCACCACCTAACACTAAATTAACGGCCGACTGCGAGTAATTTTAATCTAAAACTTGAAAAAGTCGATGAAAATATTATTGTTTGCTCTTTCCAAGTTATTGCCCCTGTAAGGCCTAAAAAAAATTACACAGATTGAAAATGCATGTGCCAAAACAACAGTTTTATCGAATTAGCCGTTTATAGAATCAGATTTAGAATTTTTGATGCAAGAACTAATTACATTATATGACACTGATTACAGGGAGGGCAAAGGCGGGGATAACGACTGGAGTCTCGGTAAATTGCGCGTGAACTGACAGAACACAGAAACAAATGAAATATGTAGACTTAGGCCCAATTTATACTGCGCCGCATTTCAGTCGCGTCGAATGTAATTCAAGCCGCAGAAATCTCATTGGTATTACTTGATTCGACTACGATACAATACACCGAAAGTGATGGAAGCAACGTGTTCTACTTTGCTATTTGTGTGGCCATAGCGCTGATTTAAAGCGATTTCAGCGAGCTTTCTGAGACTTGGATTTATAATTTCGACGCGACTAGTGAAATGCGACTTAAATGGATCCGGCTTCTGGTACAGTTGACTTCTCGATAACTCGAACCTTCGATCAAGGGAAATTGAAAAAGTTCGAGTTATTGAGGGTAAAATTAGTAAGATCATGACCTGAAGAGAAAAACGTATTTACCGTTGATGAGTTATCAGGAGGTTCGAGTTTAATATCGGGAGTGAACTGTACGTATCTTGAACACTCAAAGGAAACCTGCATTGTTCGAAAGGCTGGAATTCGAGAAAGTCCGCAGAAACAATACTGTATAACAATATCTAAAGGAAACATATTTCGGTTCGATATAGCGAGAGGTTTGACATAATAGCGGAGTTGATGTATCTCAAAACTGGAGACGTAAAAAGAGAGTATAATTTGAGCACTGAGCTAGCTGTAGCTGTTCCAGGTTCTCCAAAATGTGTATTTGTGTTTTTATAACTCATGGAAACATGATCAAAATTGTTTCTATTTTCTTTACAAAGCAAATATAATGCATGCATTCTCATTTAATTAGCGTTTATGGTTTTTCACAGTGTATAACGCCCAACCTCAGAGATCCCAATTAAAATAACCCTTTATTATCAATATTTCTCATACGATATGTCGTTGTTCTCTTTGCTTCTACACTTTATTCCGAATTCATCCTTTTTTCGCATCCTATCTGAGAATCAGGCCCGCGCAACACTTTTTTGAGTGGGGGGGGGGGGGGGGGGCTAATGCGAACGCGTCAGCGTTAGCCTTCTAGGGGGGTCCGGGGGCATGCTCCCCCGGGAAAATTGTGAATTTAAGTCCTCTGAAATGGCTAGAAATGCATCTAAAATTATCAAGCGTGGGCAAATTTGCCAACTTTCAGCGCTTAAAAAGCGACTGTTTTTAATACAAGAATCAACATTTATTATCCGGTCTTTAAATTCAGATAGAGTTGTCCATTTTTCGAAAGCAATCAGGAATGTTTGTAGATATTTTCTTTCCAACAGCCAGAAACTTTCGTTAATTATGCTCATTTTACAATGCGCGCTTCTCTGTTCGGGTTATCACGCAGGACTCCCGTGTCCCGCGTTGTCCAGAGCTGTGTATAATTCTCAGTTTAAAGTAGGCTATGTTTCTCTATAAAACGCAAGATACAACTGCTCAATAGCATAAAGTCAGTCAACTCAAAGTTATCTTACTCTTGATCTGATTTGTTCAGTTGTAATCGCGTCTACTTTGCTAATGGTCATTGCGACTTCTTTCCGTTGCGAACTACTGCAGATCAAAAAGAAAATGTTATCACCAACTTCCAGGTAAAACGTTAACTAGTGAAATGACTTCTGGACATTTTTTATTATTATTATTTTTTAGAAAAGTGGGGGGCTAAAGCCCCCCCCCCCCCCCCCCCCTCCCCCTGCGCGGTCCCTGAGAATGGAAATATGCCATTCAGGCTTATTTTCCAGAATTTTGTTTTAGTCGTAACCTGTCTGGATAAAATCATTAGAGCGGTTTTTAATTGAGCGTCGTAAGACCAAAACCAAAGCAATCAAATTGGCCAATCACAGCAAACGTAAACAACACAAGGAAGCAATGAAAAAACACGTAACCGGCCGGCGCCAAGCGCGGGAAAACGCGTGCGACCAATTCAAGCCGCTATTGGTATTTCAGGTGGCGCAAGATGTTTTTAAAGCAACCATGGAACGTAGTAATAAAGCAAAAAAAGCAAGTCTGGATTATTTTCCAGCTCAAACCCACTCCAATGTACAAAGGAGTATCTTTGCAAGCATGCCTCAATTTCGAAGATCCCAATTCACAATTAAATTCCGTCAGTAGCAGGGAAAAATCCGTCAAAATTTTCGTTGTAAAATCAGTGCCAATTTTGCTGACACAAATGGCAACTATATATATGACAATGACCGCAAAAGAAAGAGGAAATTTGAGAAGGAGCGACAATAATTATAATCGTATAGAAAATCAGTTTCAACACGGACAAAATGACATGAAGTGTTCACAGACAACTGAGAATACTCGTCCCAATCCCTTCTCGTCCTGAACCGGCCATCACCTCTCACATGCACAACGATCGAGAGAGGGACTGCAAAAAACTCTAGAACAAGCCTGTACGTTGCACTTTTTCCAATCAATGAAATTCTTACTTTCGTAGTGTTGATGTTTAACGTTTAAACAGAAGTTCACTTATAATTTAGATCCCGATACAAAAAAATAATAATAGAATAAAAAATGAGATAAAGATATTAATTAAACGTTGGTGCTCGCTTACATGCTATTTGGAAGAAATTGATAATATGGTTTTCCCCTGGTAAAGTCCACGATTGTGTCAACTTTATTTTTATTAGGCAATGTTATTTTTGGCAAGGAACCTGTAGCAATCCTTGCTTCACTTACTTCACGCATTTATCACCTTCTTTTTAGAAGGAGAGGGGGTCGTATATATACAATTCATGATATATACATTTCATGATTTTCCATTTCATTACGGGGCGTATTTTGAGGAGGGACGCTTAATCGAGGAAAGGCGGGGTTTTGATGCGATTTGGAGCGTTTTAGATATCCTTTCAAACACGGATCGTTAAAATGCGTAGAGAATGGCTGGACTCCAGAATAATGTCTCCTGTTTCATGCTTTTAACCATTAATACACCTTCTCTCTAGGCCCAGGGTAAAAAAGGGACGCTAAATCGAGGGTGGGCGGGTCTTTTTGGGTGCGATTTGGAACGTTTTAGATATTCTATTAAACACGGATCGTTAAAATGTGTAGGAAACCGCTGGAGTTCAGATTAACGTCTCCTGTTTCATCTTTTAACCACTAATGCACCTTCTCACTTCGCCGATTTGAGGCTTTTTATAAGACCGATATGTGAGGCCGATTTGAGGCCGATTTGAGGCCGATTCACTCAATTAGCAATAACACTCAAACAGAGGATGGTCTGCCTGTGATTGTACTGCTAATTAAAGCTATTGTTTAGCGACGTTCTCGTTGCCGTCGTGTTTTTGTTTCAACTCCCTTATTAACGTCCGGCCATTCCCTCGACCCCTATTTTTAGCCTCATTTTTTGCTGGGCTTAGCCTGTGATGGATGACCAGTCAAGAGGCGTCCATAGCTACAGTCATAGCCTCCTCCGCAGACGCTGTTTGGGCTCGTTACGTAGGAGGCTATAAAAACAGTGCTTCTTTATTACGCCCGCCAATTTGGCGACACGATAAAAGCCACACAGGAAGAAAAGAAAGCAGACAAACTTTTTCATCACCGCTATAATTAGTTTTCACCACCTAACGCTAAATTAACGGCCGACTGCGAGTAATTTTAATCTAAAACTTGAAAAAGTCGATGAAAATATTATTGTTTGCTCTTTCCTAGTTATTGCCCTGTAAAAAAAATTACACAGATTGAAAATGCATGTGCCAAAACAACAGTTTTATCGAATTAGCCGTTTATAGAATCAGATTTAGACTTTTTGATGCAAGAACTAATTACATTATACGACACTGATTACAGGGCGGGCGAAGGCGGGGATAACGACTGGAGTCTCGGTAAATTGCGCGTGAACTGACAGAAACACAGAAACAAATGAAATATGTAGACTTAGGCCCAATTTATACTGCGCCGCATTTCAGTCGCGTCGAATGTAATTCAAGCCGCAGAAATCTCATAGTGGTATTACTTGATTCGACTACGATACAATACACTATGGAAGCAACGTGTTCTACTTTGCTATTTGTGTGGCCATAGCGCTGATTTAAAGCGATTTCAGCGAGTTTTCTGAGACTTGGATTTATAATTTTGACGCGACTGAAATGCGACTTAAATGGATCTTGCTAGTTGACTTCTCGATAACTCGAACCTTTGCAAGGGAAATTGAAAAACGTTAATTGAATTATCGGGAGTTCGAGTTAATATTGAGGGTAAAATTAGTAAGAGCATGACCTGAAGGGAAAACGTATTTACCGTTGAGTTATCAGGAGGTTCGAGTTTAATATCGGGAGTCAAATGTATCTTGAAAACTCAAAGGAAACCTACATTGTTCGAAAAGGCGGGAATTCGAGAAAGTCCGCAGAAAACAATACTGTACAACAATATCTAGTAAAGGAAACATATTTCGGTTCGATATAGCGAGAGGTTCGACATAATAGCGGAGTTGATGTATCTCAAAACTGGAGACGTAAAAAGAGAGTATAATTTGAGCACTGAGCTAGCTGTAGCTGTTCCAGGTTCTCCAAAATGTGTATTTGTGTTTTTATGACTCATGGAAACACGATCAAAATTGTTTCTATTTTCTTTACAAAGCAAATATAATGCATGCATTCTCATTTAATTAGCGTTTATGGTTTTTCACTATATATACAACCCAACCTTAGAGATGCCAATTAAAATAACCCTTTATTATCAATATTTCTCATACGATATGTCGTTGTTCTCTTTTCTTCTACACTTTATTCCGAATTCATCCTTTTTTCTCATCCTATCCGAGAATGGAACTATGCCATTCAGGCTTATTTTCCAGAATTTTGTTTTAGTCGTAACCTGTCTGGATAAATAATCAGAGCGGTTTTTAATTGAGCGTCGTAAGACCAAAACCAAAGCAATCAAATTGGCCAATCACAGCAAACGTAAACAACACAAGGAACCAATGAAAACTCGAATGCAAATACACGTAACCGGCCGGCGCCAAGCGCGGAAAACGCGTGCGACCAATTCAAGCCGCTATTGGTATCCAGGTGGCGCGCAAGTTGTTTTTAACGCAACAATGGAAGGTAGTAAAGCAAAAAAAGCAAATTTCGGCTTATTTTCCAGCTCAAACCCACTCCAATGTACAAAGGAGTATCTTTGCAAGCATGCCTCAATTTCGAAGATCCCAATTCACAATTAAATTCCGTCAGTAGCAGGGAAAAATCCGTCAACATTTTCGTTGTAAAATCAGTGCCAATTTTGCTGACACAAATGGCAACTATATATATGACAATGACCGCAAAGAAAGAGGAAATTTGAGAAGGAGCGACAATAATTATAATCGTATAGAAAATCAGTTTCAACACGGACAAAATGACATGAAGTGTTCACAGACAACTGAGAAACTCGTCCCAATCCCTTCTCGTCCCGAACCGGCCATCACCTCTCACATGCACAACGATCGAGAGAGGGACTGCAAAAAAACTCTAGAACAAGCCTGTACGTTGCACTTTTACCAATCAATGAAATTCTTACTTTCGTAGTGTTGATGTTTAACGTTTAAACAGAAGTTCGCTTATAATTTAGATCTCGATACAAAAAAAAAATAATAGAATAAAAAATGAGATAAAGATATTAATTAAACGTTGGTGCTCGCTTACATGCTATTGGGAAGAAATTGATAATATGGTTTTCCCCTGGTAAAGTCCACGATTGTGTCAACTTTATTTTTATCAGGCAATGTTATTTTTGGCAAGGAACCTGTAGCAATCCTTGCTTCACTTACTTCACTCATTTATCACCTTCTTTTTAGAAGGAGAGGGGTCGTATATATACAATTCATGATATATACATTTCATGATTTTCCATTTCATTATGGGGGCGTATTTTGAGGAGGGACGCTTAATCGAGGAAAGGCGGGGTTTTGATGCGATTTGGAGCGTTTTAGACATCCTTTCAAACACGGATCGTTAAAATGCATAGAGAATGGCTGGACTCCAGAATAATGTCTCCTGTTTCATGCTTTTAACCATTAATACACCTTCTCTCTAGGCCCAGGGTAAAAAAGGGACGCTAAATCGAGGGTGGGCGGGTCTTTTTGGGTGCGATTTGGAACGTTTTAGATATTCTATTAAACACGGATCGTTAAAATGTGTAGGAAACCGCTGGAGTTCAGATTAACGTCTTCTGTTTCATCTTTTAACCACTAATGCACCTTCTCACTTCGCCGATTTGAGGCTTTTTATAAGACCGATATGTGAAGCCGATTTGAGGCCGATTTGAGGCCGATTCACTCAATTAGCAATAACACTCAAACAGAGGATGGTCTGCCTGTGATTGTACTGCTAATTAAAGCTATTGTTTAGCGACGTTCTCGTTGCCGTCGTGTTTTTGTTTCAACTCCCTTATTAACGTCCGGCCATTCCCTCGTCCCCTATTTTTAGCCTCATTTTTTGCAGGGCTTAGCCTGTGATGGATGACCAGTCAAGAGGCGTCCATAGCTACAGTCATAGCCTCCTCCGCAGACGCTGTTTGGGCTCGTTGCGTAGGAGGCTATAAAAACAGTGCTTCTTTTTTATACCCGCCAATTTGGCGACACGATAAAAGCCACACAGGAAGAAAAGAAAGCAGACAAACTTTTTCATCACCGCTATAATTAGTTTTCACCACCTAACGCTAAATTAACGGCCGACTGCGAGTACTTTTAATCTAAAACTTGAAAAAGTCGAAAATATTTATATTGTTTGCTCTTTCCTAGTTATTGCCCCTAAAAAAAAATTACACAGATTGAAAATGCATGTGCTAAAACAACAGTTTTATCGAATTAGCCGTTTATAGAATCAGATTTAGACTTTTTGATGCAAGAACCAATTACATTATACGACACTGATTACAGGGCGGGCGAAGGCGGGGATAACGACTGGAGTCTCGGTAAATTGCGCGTGAACTGACACAAACACAGAAACAAATGAAATATGTAGACTTAGGCCCAATTTATACTGCGCCGCATTTCAGTCGCGTCGAATGTAATTCAAGCCGCATAAATCTCATAGTGGTATTACTTGATTCGACTACGATACAATACACTATGGAAGCAACGTGTTCTACTTTGCTATTTGTGTGGCCATAGCGCTGATTTAAAGCGATTTCAGCGAGTTTTCTGAGACTTGAATTTATAATTTTGACGCGACTGAAATGCGACTTAAATGGATCTTGCTAGTTGACTTCTCGATAACTCGAACCTTTGCAAGGGAAATTGAAAAACGTTAATTGAATTATCGGGAGTTATTGAGGGTAAAATTAGTAAGAGCATGACCTGAAGGGAAAACGTATTTACCGTTGAGTTATCAGGAGGTTCGAGTTTAATATCGGGAGTCAACTGTATCTTGAAAACTCAAAGGAAACCTACATTGTTCGAAAAGGCGGGAATTCGAGAAAGTCCGCAGAAAACAATACTGTATAACAATATCTAAAGGAAACATATTTCGGTTCGATATAGCGAGAGGTTTGACATAATAGCGGAGTTGATGTATCTCAAAACAGGATACTTAAAAAGAGAGTATAATTTGAGTACTGCATGAGCTAGCTGTAGCTGTTCCAGGTTAGCTCAGGTTCTCCAAAATGTGTATTTGTGTTTTTATAACTCATGGAAACACGATCAAAATATAATTGTTTCTATTTTCTTTACAATTAAACAAATATAACGCATGCATTCCCATTTAATTAGCTAGCGTTTATGATTTTTCACAGTGTTTAACGCCCAACCTCAGAGATCCAATTAAAATAACCCTTTATTATCAATATTTCTCATACGATATGTCGTTGTTCTCTTTGCTTCTACATTTATTCCGAATTCATCCTTTTTTTCTCATCCTATCTGATAATGGAAATATGCCATTCAGGCTTATTTTCCAGAATTTTGTTTTAGTCGTAACCTGTCTGGATATAATACCATTAGAGCGGTTTTTAATTGAGCGTCGTAAGACCAAAACCAAAGCAATCAAATTGGCCAATCACAGCAAACGTAAACAACACAAAGAACCAATGAAAACTCGAATGCAAATACACGTAACCGGCGCCAAGCGCGGGAAAACGCGTGCGACCAATTCAAGCCGCGATTGGTATTCAGGTGGCGCGCAAGTTGTTTTTGAAGCAACCATGGAACGTAGTAAAGTAAAAAAAGCAATTCCGGATTATTTTCCAAACTCAAACCCACTCCAATGTACAAGGGAGCATCCTTGCAAGCATGCCTCAATTTCGAAGATCCCAATCAAATACCGCCAGTAGCAGGGGAAAATCCGTCAAAATTTTCGTTGTCAAAGGAACCCGTAGCAATTTCGCCTTCACTTACTTCACGCATTTATCACCTTCTTTTTAAGGAGAGGGGTGCGTATATATTAAATACATTTCATGATTCTATGGGGGCGTATTTTGAGGAGGGGCGCTTAATCGAGGATGGGCGGGAGTTTTTGGGTGCGATTTGGAGCGTTTTAGATATCCATTTAAACACGGATCGTTAAAATGTGTAGGAAACGGCTGGAGTCCAGAATAACGTCTCCTGTTTCATCTTTTAACCACTAATGCACCTTCTCACTTCGCCCAGGGTAGGAAAAAGGGGGGCGCTTAATCGAGGGTGGGCGGAGTTTTGGTGGATTTGGAGCGTTTTAGATATCCTTTCAAACACGGATCGTTAAAATGCATAGAAAACGGCTGGACCCCAGAATAACGTCTCCTGTTTCATGCTTTTAACCATTAATGCACCTTCTCGCTTCGCCCAGGTAAAAAAAGGGGACGCTAAATCGATCCGGGTGGGCTGGGGTGGAGCGTTTTAGATATCCTTTCAAACACGGATCGTTAAAATGTGCAGTAAACGGCTGGACCCCAGAATAATGTCTCCTGTTTCATGCTTTTAATTAACCATTAATGCATCTTCTCGCTTTGCCCAGGGTAAAAAGGGACGCTAAATCGATCAGGGTGGGCTGGGGCTTGGTGCGATTTGGAGCGTTTTAGATATCCTTTCAAACGGCTGGACTCCAGATTAACGTCTCGTGTTTCATCTTTTAACCACTAAATGCACATTCGCCCAGAGTAATTAGTACACCGTACAGACACTAGCCCAAGCTGTGAAAACGTGGTACTTAGTTACTCGTTGTTAGCTCAATTTTGTTACGTATTCTGATTTAGAGCAAATTTGAAGAAAATCCGCTTTACCGTCAGAAATCAAATTTTACAGAAATTATGTCATGCAAGAAAGGATGAGCTAAGAGAAGCATTCCCATATACATGGGTCTCTTCCAATGATAATGTTTCGAAATCTATTTTGAACTTTCCAGTCCATAGATGAGCTATTTGAAGAGCGCTATCTTATTATTTAATATTTTATAGTAACTTAGAATTAATTTGGTAGTTTTAAATTAGTAATTCTTAGACTTTCGTATTTTTATTTGTAATTGAGGACCCTATTGTAAACCACTGACTGTGATGTAGGTTTCCACTTTAAAAATTAAATTTATTATTTATATTATTGGTCAGTTCGAGCAACGTGATGTCGCAGCCTCGATCAGAAAGAAATAAAAATAACTTTTACAGCATGGCGCGAAACTATTAATAGATTTAAAAAAAATTATCATGGGGCAGCCGCAACCTCGATTCCAGGCTCTCTCTCCTTTTCCTCCCTTGTCGTTGAGTAAGAGACCCGCACGGGAATCCTTCTCTTAGATCATCCTCTCTTGTGTCATGTTACACTCTTTTTTTTTTGCAAGAATCTTTTTTATAATAATATTGAGTGGGCTGAGATTGGCGAAATTTTAAGAATATGCTAAGAATATACCCAAGGCGGAGAGTTTAGTTAAGGATTCTTTTTGCAAAATACAATATAAAATCACATGATGTTTCATTTAAAAGTATTGTTTCATTTTTCTTAAATGATTATTTCTGTTATTTCAGACTGAAATACGTCAAATACCATACTCTTGATCACTTTGTAATGTAAGAATGTATTAAGAATATTTTCAGCCTAAAATCGGAAGAAAATAAGAATATTCAGCCTGGCATGAAAAAGATATATTCTTACAACAAAAAAAAGAGTGTATATGACCTTGGACTACCAAGGTAACGCATCATATATGTGGGAGTTTGAAAACCGAGAACAGCTATATATTTCGATCAACTGGTGTATTGTTTCTTGTCGATGGGAAGTACTAAGCAACCCGCATATGTTATCGCGTGGATGTAAGCGATCATCAGTATATATAATCAGAGCCGTGAATTAGACGATATCTGATACAGAACTTTTAAAATTAATTTAAGACTACTTGCCAAATGTCCTGTTATGGTTTTATTATACTAAGGAAATAATAATAACAGAATAATAATTATTGCGCAAATTCCATAAAAAAAATGTTCAAATGCGCATTACAGCACTAATTAAAAAAGAAATAGCAAGAAAACTTTGGACTGATAAAAAAATAAAAAAAATAAAAATCATACAAGATACCGGGCACTAAATTTTTGCGGGGGTTTAATTTTGCGGATTGGCAAATTTTTTAATGTTTTACGGGCACTAATTTTTGCGATTTGGCGAAACTGATTTTCGCCATTCTCAATACAATTCGAAAACGTTTTCACATCTGTACGATGGGAGATCGTTTTAGATACCAGTGTAATTTTGATTTGAGGACCCGTGTTACTGATAAATTTAATGAAAATAGTAAATTTGAGCGGATTTGCAGGGAATTATCGTAAAAATCATGAAAAATATTGCAAACATTTAATGCCACACATCATTGTCATATGGTAGCTGGTAACTTGTCGATTTTTTCTATGGGTTTGTTGATTTAGCGCTCTAATAATTTGCCATGATCGCTCGCGCTGTGTTTACGGTATCGAGAATACACAAAAGTGGGGAATGAATAATAAGGATTTATGGAAAAGTGTGGGAGGCATTCTAACCGAGCATTTCACCGAACAGTGCCCTAATTACAGGAAGCCGTAGCCTCGCTAAATTGCGATAAAATGACAGTAAAATGTGAAAAGAAAGGGTGTGCAATTGCCATATCACTCGCCCACATAGCAAACATAATTGCGGGAAAGATTATTATAAAAGGGGTTGTGGTTTAGTATAATTTGAGTAAATGGTAATCTGACGAGTGATTTTTGCAAAAAAAAAAAATATCAAAAAGAAAAATTATCATATATTAAAAGTATGTTGTATCTAAAGAGTTTGAAGGACTTATCCTTGGTTAATTATGCACGTTATATTGCGTGCGCGCTCTTAAAATTGTGGTTGAATTTCTTATTTTGTGACATTTCAGCGTTTTGAGACTGTTGGATAACAAAGACTTCCGGTTTAAGTACTTCCGTGTAGGCAGCGCGTGAAGACCCGTGGGTGTTTTAGTGCCTTGCGCATGCGTTTTAGCGCGCAGACGCCAGGTGAAGATATGAAATCTCTTACTTTAGTTTATTCATTCCTCTCGAAAAAATTAACACAATTATCAAGCGTTATATGCAAGAATTCATTTTTTTCTGGCGTTAAAGCTGTTGTCAAGCCTTGATAGTGGATTTAAATGGTAACATAGTGAAATTTCACCAGCCGTTTGCCATCTTATACAACCCACGCACTCGCAAAGTCCGTTTCATACCGTATTGCCCGGGCATTTATCCTTCGAAACTGCAATGAACAGTACTTACTAAAAGCGCACGCAATGACATTGGCCTAGCCACTGACTCTTCTCTTTAATTTATATTTTTCATCGACGCGGACGTCGAAGAACCCCCGTGTGAAACACGGCAGGCTTCAGATGTTGTCACGGAAACTGTTGTTCGCGGCAATCGTAGCGTGACGGCGTCACGCAAAAAGTTGTACTTTCCTGTAATGAAGTGCCCGTATGCACTTCACTTTTGGCGTTTCACGCGGATAGAGTGTACTCCAAGGATATAAATACGGAATTAATGATGTGCATTGGGAATTGTTGACATGATGTTGAAACGACTCTGTCCAAGCTAAATGTTTA
The DNA here is from genome assembly GCA_029204205.1 of Desmophyllum pertusum. Lineage (NCBI taxonomy): Eukaryota > Metazoa > Cnidaria > Anthozoa > Scleractinia > Caryophylliidae > Desmophyllum > Desmophyllum pertusum. The sequence continues at coordinate 295,282 of MU827804.1, forward strand.
AGAAGCAGGCTAATTTAAGTATCCATGATGGAGCAAAACGGTGAGTAATTCTACAGAAATATGGAGTCGGCCACGGCGCTAAAAACAGTCGTTTGACTGTGCGGCCGAATGACTTCGGCGCTTCGTGATTTTTCCAAATTTACAGCATTTGCGGCGCGAATTCGACAAACTAACTGTTACTTAGTATTTATTTTGAACTGTTTCAGGCTATCCAAGGGCCAATTTTACGCCAGCGCCGAAAGTTCTCTGGCCAAACGGTACAGATTTGATGCAGGCCCGAACACGGCTCAATGGACACGCTGCGAAATATGCGAAATCTGGAGCTCCAAGTAAACGACAGAAAAAATCTGGCAATGCTGTACGGCCGAAGAGAGCACTTCTGTGTCTGTCGCTTGGCAATCCGATCCGAAGTGCTGCTATAAATCTCGTGGAATGGAAATATCCTTTAATATAATCGTATTTAGCGTTTTTGAGAATATTTCTCGCGCGGGTTTTGCGGTGTGGCTGCATGGGTTTGTTTTGGTTCTCGTGGTCGTGTAGTTAATATCCTTCAGACTTCTGTTGGCGAGTTTGAGGTATTACTTGAACATATTTCAAACGTTTGCCTTGACTCTTGACTCAAGCCTTTCGATGTGATGATTTTGATCACTATTTTCGCCAATTGTGCTGCCTTAGCGGCTTACGAGCCCCTTCCAGAGAAGGACAGCAGCGAAATCAACGACAACCTGGTAGGTATTTTAGATTACTATGTTCTGTGATGTATGCTTCTGTGCGGGATTTTTTTTAACGCGGATGAATATTCATGCTGCGAAATGTGGCTGCGGCTTTACCTCGTTGAAAATATCATCTGTCCTTAGAAGAGCTTAATTCATATTATCTGAGGGAAACACTGGTTTATAAAATGAATTTTTTACGTGAATGTAAGCGATCGCGAACGAAGCGCCACGCACACACACAAAAATAAAAAAAAAATATTGATGTGAATTATTGCACGGTATACATCTTTCCCAGTTGTTTTTAGTTTTAAATGAATTTGTTATTGCCAGAACAATCTGCTAAAAGCCTAAATCTTTAGCAAAACAAGACCTATACGCGGTCACAATTTTAATATTTTGACCAGGTACTTTGTTTACCCGGTCGGTCTACGGTCAGCGATTATATGTTCTAGAACAGATGATCGCTGATCGAGGCGAGGTGTCAGTGATTGTCTGTTGTAAAGTTTGTATTTGGAGCGTCAGTTCCTTTTGTTTAGGTACAGAGAAATTAGATACAACTGCAAGCGTCGAGCGTATTAAACAGTGTCTGCATGTTCGCTTTGGTGAATATTTAGGAATCAACGACAGCTCGTTGTAATCTGTCCTGCTGCACATCACGAATACAGGTTTCGTTTATACCGTCTGGTGCGCGATATGAAAATAAAATCGCAGATTCATAAAACTTAATTCATTCGATACAAAGCCAGCAGTTGATCGTATTTCTTGCCAATTAAAGTTTAATGCTAGCCAAAGCAATTCGCCGGAGTAATCCGTTGAAATCACTGTTGTCAATTTCACAGTCGCAAAGTTGTGCGAAATCGATGACTTCGAATGTAAACATAGTGCCCATGCTTCAGTAACTTTTTTAGCTTCATTTTGATCGAGACTTGACCTTCGCTAGCGAGTTCTTTTTACTCTCAGCAACCAAATCACATAATACTCTTTATGTCTTATTTGCATTTTTATAGCTTAGGATCGGCTATCTGAAGAAATCGCTTTAATACGCGGAACCCTAATTCTGTACAAGCCTGAAGAAAATGGCGACGAAGAGGACATTTTCGCGAATTTCGTACACTGGCTCTTCTTGCCTTATATTTATGGCATGCATGAAATATCAAACGAGTTATATAATCGATGTTTATCTCTACATATGTCGAATTAGCGATGGACAATTTTCTGATTGTCGAACGTGAAAATTAAGGCCCAGTTGTATGCATGAAGCTCTCGGTTATTTTATGCCTCAAAGGTGAATATCGTTGATATCTCATCTGTTATCTTTTAATTTACAGTACATTGTTGATGACGAACATGTCTCAGTCGAGGTTGTTATTTCACTGTAGCGCAGTTCTTTCGAGTTGACTTGATGACGCTTATATGTTAGAAGCAGTTTAATTTATTATTCCGCTCCTTTTATCCAAAAATAAACACTTAGGTCTAAATAAAGCGAGCATACCGGACAAAAACAAATAAACCAACATTCAACAACACCTATTTATAACTTCCTGACCTGGGAATTACAAAAACTTTTTTATATTGATGAGGAAAACTGCAAAACTGAAATTGGTAAATACAATATTGAGTTGATAAAAAAATCAAAATTGGTCTTAATAAATAAAAAAATTATAATAATTAGTAATAATAAATAATTTTCTCAGATTTAAGTAGGATTATTTTTTCTAACTAAATATTCAGAAATTCAATTCTAGACATGAAATTTAATATTTGGGATCCTGAGCAAAAAAAAAAAAAATTAAATTATTACTATAAACCCATAAACTATTTGAGTGACCCTTGTTTTTTGCTCTGTTCAAAATATGTTTTTGTCACATGGGCTCAGTAACCTGCAAATGCAAATGTACTTCCGGCTGTTGTTTTATGCTGCCACGTCCACGCAGCCGGAAATACATCTGCATTCGCAAGCTATGGGTTCGGAGTTGTTTTGTTGAATTTGTTACGGAATTCTGAAAACAACAGCGATAAAATGCTCAGAGCTATTTTTGTCCGGTTAAGAACTATGTTTTGTTGCTTGGTTCAGAGTAATTTTCAATTCAGAATTGGATTTGCCACTACCAAGGCAATTAAATGTAAGCAGCCAATTTTTCTGGTCCCATGATATGGCTGATGTGATTGGCTTAAATAGGAACGATTTAGAACAGATTCATTTGTTGTCATACATGTATCATACTATGATTGGTTGAAAATTAATTTTCCACTGATTTTTTGTCCCTGGGGAGGGGGGGGGGGGGGGTGGGGTGCCGCTGGGCTATAAAAACCGTTACCCTGTACCAGACCACAAAACACTAAATTATTTTGCGACCCTGTTCCAGACTAAATGTTAAAAAAATGATACCCTGTTCCAGATGATTTTTAACGATTTTTTCTAACCCAAAAGGCTAATTAAAACTAGTTAGCAGCACTGCAAACTTGTAGTTGTAAAAGCTTCTTTCCTACACATTTCGTTTTGTCTGACTCACATGATTCTATTCCAGGGTATCATTTAGTGACTTCTGGGAAACTGATACCCTGTTCCAGACCAAAAAATGCCGTTTGTTATATCCTGTTCCAGACCAAAATGCTTAAAAACCATACCCTGTCCAGCGGCACATACCTATATATAGCGTATATAAGGGAGTGCTCTCCCCGGGTTTTTCGCGTTCTCCCAAACTTTCATGGGTGTTTCTGTAACACGATGGAACAAGGGAAAACAAAGTTAAAAAAAAAATTATTTTCTAAAAGGGGAAATAATAATAAATATTATTAATTATTAATATTAATTATTATTGCTTGCGATCATTGAAATGCAAATTCTTCTACATCGCTTGCACTAGTCCTGTGTTTGCAAAGATACACAGCATGCTTTATAACAAGCTATTTTTCTAATTTGGAGTTCCAGAAAATATCTACTAGATACCCACATACCCACCCCAAAGATGGTCAGTGGAAATTCTGAGGGGGAGGGAGTCTCAAAAGCCAACATTTTAAAAGAAAAGTATGAAGCTAAACTTGAAATTCCTGGGTGGGTGGGTGGGTGGGTGGTGGTGGTTGGGGGGGGGGGGATGGTGGGGCTCAAACCAAAAACCTTCCGTGGAGGTTATTAATATTTTCTGGAACCACATATTAAATTTGTTTTATTACTAATTATCATTTAAATTTGTTCCTGACTTGCAGGAAGTAGCAGAATATGTCTTCTTAGCGGTTTTCACATTAGAAGCTGTTCTAAAGATTATTGCTTATGGGTTTCTCTTCCACCCTGGAGCTTATCTTCGTAATGGATGGAATATTTTAGATTTTGTAATTGTAGTAGTAGGGTAAGTACTTCTTTTTAATGATACCATTAAATATTTTGATAATTAGACCCCCTCCCCCCAAGTATACAGCGCTTGTGACTTAATACATGTGTTATTTTAATAGGGAACTCCATAAACCAACATCTACCTTATAATAATAATTATTATCATTGTACATTCGATCTATTCATTTGATTTGTATTTGATACAAAAAAATCCTTTAAAAAATTGTTATACACCAAGTTGCTGAAATCGATTGATTTCAGTGTTACACAACCGTTAAAATCAAAACACCTCTGAGCAGTTTGCAAAATATTTCAGAAAATTATACATGTCATATATCTTATATGGAAGGTGTTTACTCGTGGTAAAATTTAACACTTCCATATAAGTATGACATTGTATGATTGACAGAAATATTTTGATTTCGAAGATCGCGTAGCAGTGAAATTGATGGTAATTGAATTTTTGTAAATTTTCCCTTTTAGATTAGCAACTATTTTAGTGAAGGCATTTTTGAGTTCAGGAAGCTTTGATGTGAAAGCATTGAGGGCCTTCAGAGTTCTAAGACCCTTAAGACTGGTGTCCGGTGTACCAAGTAAGTATCAATGAGGAGTTATTCGCCATAGAGAGTGTCCATTAAATATCCAAGAGTAGAGTTAAATTCATATTTAAACTAAGACTTGATAAATGTTGGGTTGCCAGAAAATTGTTGGGTTGGGCTAGGGGGGGGGGGGGGGGGGGAGGGGGAGGGGAGGGTAGAGGATCAGGGGGAAGGAGGAAGGAAATACACAAGAGGGAAACTATTCTTTGGCAAGGGAAGTATACATGTCAGGGCTCGACAAAACCCCCGTCCGGTCGTCCGGGGCAAGTAGATTTCCTGTCGGGCAAGTAACTTTCTCTGCTCACTTGCCCAACAGGCAAGGGCCCAGGCAAGCCTTCTGCCAACTACATTGTTAAAATGACGATTTTGTGAAACAAAACAGTAAATTTTAAGCACATTTGGTCGGGGTAATCAAGGGTTTAGATGAAGGTTGACAAAAATTACAAGGAAATAGGCTGACCAATAGGAGACGCCTACAAACAACTGTGTGCGCGATAAACTTACCGTTCGCTGGGAAACCTGCTTTTTCAGTTCTAACTTTGCCATAAAATCAGTCACAGAATAAATTAAAGTTAAAAAACAATTTATCTGGTCTTGTTTTGCTTTCATTAATTGAAATATAGGCCAAAAACACGTCAACAAAGATTATTTCGGCTCCACAAGCGCCATGTTTTAAAATCGCCCCATAATGCATTGCAAGCCGTGCAAACCATTGAATACGTCATGTATGCCGATAGATTGTGTCTCTGGTGAAAGGAACAAGCACAGACATTTTTCTTAGGGGCAACCCTGTAAACCAGTTTGTAACTTTGGAAGTAAATTAAACCAAAAACACATTACAGTACACGTAGGTAGAACAGAGAGCCAATCTGAAGGCCTAACCCAGTGTATTTTCGTTTTCGTTGTGTTCATGAATAATTAATGAGTTTTGAGAACCTGGGCAAGTGGGGAGGTGCCCCGGGCAAGCAAAATTTGAGAGTTGCTTGTCCAAAGGGCAAGCTGGAATTCCAATTTTTTTCGAGCCCTGCATGTACAATTGGGTAGGAAACTGTACACGGGAAAGGGGACTATACACTGTGGTAGGGGACTATGGCATAGGGAGAGGGAACTATGCACTGTGGTAGGGGACTATACACTGGGGGAGGGAACTATACACTGGGGGAGGGAACTATACACTGGGGGAGGGAACTATACACTGTGGTAGGGTACTATGGCATAGGGAGAGGGAACTATGCACTGTGGTAGGGAACTATACACTGGGGGAGGGGACTATATACTGGGGGAGGGAACTATACACTGGGGGAGGGAACTATACACTGGGGGAGGGAACTATATACTGGGGGAGGGAACTATACACTGGGGGAGGGAACTATACACTGGGGGAGGGAACTATACACTGGGGGAGGGTACTATGGCATAGGGAGAGGGAACTATGCACTGTGGTAGGGAACTATACACTGGGGAGGGAACTATACACTGGGGGAGGGAACTATACACTGGGGGAGGGAACTATATACTGGGGAGGGAACTATATACTGGGGGAGGGAACTATACACTGTGGTAGGGAAACTATACACTGGGGGAGGGAACTATACACTGGGGGAGGGAACTATACACTGGGGAGGGAACTATACACTGGGGGAGGGAACTATACACTGGAGGAGGGGAACTATACACTGTGGTAGGGTACTATGGCATAGGGAGAGGGAACTATGCACTGTGGTAGGGAACTATACACTGGGGGAGGGAACTATACACTGGGGGAGGGAACTATACACTGGGGAGGGAACTATATACTGGGGGAGGGAACTATATACTGGGGGAGGGAACTATACACTGTGGTAGGGAACTATACACTGGGGGAGGGAACTATACACTGGGGGAGGGAACTATATACTGGGGGAGGGAACTATACACTGTGGTAGGGAAACTATACACTGGGGGAGGGAACTATACACTGGGGGAGGGAACTATACACTGGGGGAGGGAACTATACACTGGGGGAGGGAACTATACACTGGGGGAGGGAACTATACACTGGGGGAGGGAACTATACACTGTGGTAGGGGACTATGGCATAGGGAGAGGGAACTATGCACTGTGGTAGGGGGACTATACACTGGGGGAGGGAACTATACACTGGGGGAGGGAACTATACACTGGGGGAGGGAACTATACACTGTGGTAGGGTACTATGGCATAGGGAGAGGGAACTATGCACTGTGGTAGGGAACTATACACTGGGGGAGGGACTATATACTGGGGGAGGGAACTATACACTGGGGAGGGAACTATACACTGGGGGAGGGAACTATATACTGGGGGAGGGAACTATACACTGGGGGAGGGAACTATACACTGGGGGAGGGAACTATACACTGGGGGAGGGTACTATGGCATAGGGAGAGGGAACTATGCACTGTGGGTAGGGAACTATACACTGGGGGAGGGAACTATACACTGGGGGAGGGAACTATACACTGGGGGAGGGAACTATATACTGGGGGAGGGAACTATATACTGGGGGAGGGAACTATACACTGGGGGAGGGAACTATACACTGGGGGAGGGAACTATACACTGGGGGAGGGAACTATACACTGGGGGAGGGAACTATATACTGGGGAGGGAACTATATACTGGGGGAGGGAACTATACACTGGGGGAGGGAACTATACACTGGGGGAGGGAACTATACACTGGGGGAGGGAAACTATACACTGTGGTAGGGTACTATGGCATAGGGAGAGGGAACTATGCACTGTGGTAGGGAACTATACACTGGGGGAGGGAACTATACACTGGGGGAGGGAACTATACACTGGGGGAGGGAACTATACACTGGGGGAGGGAACTATACACTGGGGGAGGGAACTATACACTGTGGTAGGGGACTATACACTGGGGAGGGAACTATACACTGGGGGAGGGGACTATACACTGGGGGAGGGGACTATACACTGGGGGAGGGTACTATGGCATAGGGAGAGGGAACTATGCACTGTGGTAGGGAACTATACACTGGGGGAGGGAACTATACACTGGGGGAGGGAACTATACACTGGGGAGGGGAACTATACACTGGGGGAGGGAACTATACACTGGGGGAGGGAACTATACACTGGGGGAGGGAACTATACACTGGGGGAGGGAACTATACACTGGGGGAGGGAACTATACACTGGGGAGGGAACTATACACTGGGGGAGGGAACTATACACTGGGGGAGGGGACTATACACTGGGGGAGGGGACTATACATAGGGAGAGGGAACTATACACTGGGGGAGGGAACTATACACTGGGGGAGGGAACTATACACTGGGGGAGGGAACTATACACTGGGGGAGGGGACTATACACTGGGGGAGGGAACTATACACTGGGGGAGGGAACTATACACTGGGGAGGGGACTATACACTGGGGGAGGGGACTATACACTGGGGGAGGGGACTATGGCATAGGGAGAGGGAACTATACACTGGGGAGAGGGGACTATACACTGGGGGAGGGGACTATACACTGGGGGAGGGGACTATACACTGGGGGAGGGGACTATACACTGGGGGAGGGAACTATACACTGGGGGAGGAGACTATACACTGGGGGAGGGGACTATACACTGGGGGAGGGGACTATACACTGGGGGAGGGAACTATACACTGGGGGAGGGAACTATACACTGGGGGAGGGGACTATACACTGGGGGAGGGAACTATGCATGGGGAGAGGGGACTATACACTGGGGGAGGAACTATGCATGGGGAGAGGGGACTATACACTGGGGGAGGGGACTATACGCTGGGGGAGGGGACTATACACTGGGGGAGGGAACTATGCATGTGGAGAGGGGACTATTCACTGGGGGAGGGAACTATGCATGGGGAGAGGGGACTATACACTGTGGTAGGGAACTATGGATGGGGAGAGGGGACTATACATTGGGGGAGGGAACTGCATGTATGCATGGGAAGAGGGGACTATACACTGGGGAGGGGACTATACACTGGGGGAGGGGACTATACACTGGGGGAGGGAACTATGCATGGGGAGAGGGGACTATACACTGGGGGAGGGAAACTATGCATGGGAGAGGGGACTATACACTGGGGGAGGGGACTATACACTTGGGGAGGGGACTATACACTGGGGGAGGGAACTATGGATGAGGAGAGGGTTGTGGGTAAGGCACAAAATGTATTGATTGCAATGGGGGGCTATATACTGGGGGAGTAGACTGCAACAAGGGTAGGAACCTATACATAGGAGGGGGAACTTCACACTGGGGTGAAGCACTATGTATGGGGGAATTAAAGGGACTACACAATGCACATGTATGCATGGGGAAAAGACTACACGTGTACGTGGTGGGAGCCGAGGGTACAGTGCACAGGGGAGGAGGGGGGGGGGGGGGGAATCCATAGAGCATTTGGAACCTCTGGAAAGGGAACATCCCATTAATCCCCTCTTATGTTCCCTAACTAAGGGGTTCCCATTGATGGTGTTAAAAATGCTCTGTTTGTGACTAGAACCTCAGCTCATCCCTCCCCCCCTCCCCTTACATGTATAGCTGCACCAAAAGTAAAGGTTTGACTGCACCAAGGTTGATTACAACTAAGGACAAGGATTATATCACCATTTGCTGTTTGTGGTTGAAAGAATAATAATTATTCTTCATCTGTTTCGTTTTCAGGTTTACAAATTGTGTTAAATTCAATTATCAAGGCGTTGATACCGCTCTTCCATATAGCTCTGCTGGTAGTTTTTGTTGTTATAATTTATGCAATAATTGGCGTGGAGTTGTTTATGGGACGGCTTCACCAGACATGCTACGACAATGTAACAGGTAATTCTTCAGACATGTGTGTGTTTCCAGGTTTGTTGCACTAGATGTAATTCAGTCATCAATCAGGTTTCTTGATTAGAGCTGACAGCCAGTGAAGGAGGGGGGAGGGGAAGGGAGTTCTGAACTTCTCGCTTCCTGTACCTCCCGGCCGTTCATGCCCCTTCTGTTGTGGTTACGGCCCCTTTGTGCTTTTTCTACATCTGTATCAGAAAATGTTATGCAATACAGTCAACTCTCTCTTTACGGACACCTCTATAAGACGGACACCTCCATAAGACACAGCTGGTGTTGGTCCTTGCGCGCTGTTTTTCAGTCATTTTACTGTATCTAAACTCTCTATAAGACGGACACCTCTCTAAGATGGACAGTTGGCGCTGATCTCGATGGTGTCCGTCTTAGAGAGAGTTGACTGTATTGCAATATTTTCCTGCTTATCCCGGTTTCCACCACCTTGGGAATCCGCTTCCTTTTCTCTCTTCTCCTGTCTCCCATCTCCTTGACTTCCAGTTTCCCGCAAACTCTGTATTTACACATTCTCGTAAGTGGCCAGCTCCAGTTGTGGACACTTTTTCTGCTTCCTGATGGTGTCTAATGGGAGCTTCTACTGTATACTAACTTCACTACAAATTTCAATTTGTGCTATTAGGTGCAGAATCTTTTGAAGAGCCACACCCTTGCAGCTCTGGCAGTTCAGGGTTTCACTGTGATGCTAGTGCGGGACAGGTGTGCGAGGGAGGCTGGAAAGGTCCTAATCACGGAATTACAAATTTTGATAATATTGGCCTGGCTTGCATGACTGTGTTTCAGTGCATTACGCTCGAAGGCTGGACCGACGTATTATATATGGTGAGTTCTCATGTAGATTGTTCTTGACAGACTGACGTAATACTGAGTCCATTCCAATCCTAAGGTGGCTCATCAATACTAGCGCTTACATGTAACTCCGGTTTCTATAACATGAATGAACTGGGAGTATTGCTACTCCCCCTGGATGGGATGCTAGTTCATTGCAGGTTACCCCCCAAATGGCCAATATTTTGTTAGGTTACCCTTACAGTTCGCTGGTACCCATTTATAGATAGGCGCTGAGTAAAGTGTCTTGCCCAAGAATACAACACAATGACCCAGTCAGGGCACGAACCCGGACCACTCTATCCTTAGTACTGCACGCTAACCATCATGCCACCGAGCTTCCCTCAGAAATACATTAAAACCTCTGGGTTCTATCCCTGGGTTTATCCCTGGGGTCTACTTCTGGGATTTACCCCTAGGATCTTCCCCATGGTCAACTCCTGTGGTCTACTCCTGGGGTCTACCCCTGGGGTCTACCCCTGGGGCCTAATCCTGGAGTTCACCCCCAGGGAGACAATAAGTTGTGGTGACTTGGAGGGATATTTCCTGCAGCTGAATAGTGATCAATAATTGAAGCTTCAGGGCAAACTGCCTACCTACGCTGTACCTGACTTCAGCGAGACCCTGTTTGTTTAATGCATTTACCAGTGGCATAAAGTAATTGCATATCTCCTTGATTTTTCTTTCAGATAAATGATGCAGTAGGTAATTCCTGGCCCTGGTTATACTTTGTTACGCTCATTATCTGGGGATCTTTCTTTGTTCTCAACTTAGTTCTTGGTGTTCTCAGCGGGTATGTGTCATTTGTTCTTTGTCTGTTGTGTAGACGTTTGTTTTTAACGCATTCACTACCAAAGTCAAATGGCTAGTCAATGAATTACTTAAATTTTTGCATGGATGAAACCCTAGTGTGTGACCATTCAAATGAAAGCTTTTGAGCAGTACGTTCATGTGGTACTGTTTATTATGCTGTACAAGGTGCTTACTTAGGCATTATATGATCGAGGTGTGAAAATTGAAAGCTGACTCCGGAATTATTATTGTCTAATTAATTCATACGCATGCACACGTACTGTATTACAGACCTACAATGTATTTTTAGGGAAGAACTGTCTGTTGTCTGTGCACACGCCTTGTGGTTTAAGCTCGATTTTTATTTTTAGAACATTTAAAATTAATTGTGTTGAATGTTCGTCTGCAGAGAATTTGCCAAAGAAAAGGCAAGAGCACAAAAAGTGGTGAATTTCAAAAGTTTAGAGAAAAGCAGCAAGTCGAAGATGCTTATAACGGTTATCTTGATTGGATAACACAAGCTGGTATGTGAATAATTAACCCTTTCACTCCCAGAGTCAAACCTTGAGTCGATAACTGTGGTTCTAACTTTTTAAGTCTGTGGATGAAATCCTAGTGTGTGACCATTCAAATGAAAGCTATTGAGTAGCACTTTCAAGTGGTGTTGTTTGTTTTTGACAATTTTGCAAAATGAAATATTTATTGTAGATTTTTTAATCGGTTTTGAACTTAGCACTCTTCGGAGTGACAGGGTTAAAGAAAACCTCCTACAGTCGGGGGAACAAGTACCAGTTGATGGTGAAATCCCTCCTCTGAGACGGGACTGAGCCCGCAGTGTTCGTCCCCGAAGTAGCTTAGCAGCATGGCAAGCAGCATAGCATAGAGTTTGTTGGCGCGATTGCTTTCGGAATACTCGTGAGTGCTCACGCTAGTTTCTGATTGGACAAAAAAGCCAGTTAGTGAAGCTTGTTGTCAATAACAAAATATTTTGTTATCGACAACTAGTTTCACACGCTGGCGTTTTTGTTATCCATGGACAACCTTTTATGATCGACCACTAAATAGTCGTCGGCAACTATCTCTCTAGTCTGTGGAGGCCCTCACACACTGGCTTTTTTGTTATCGACAACGTTTTATGATCGACAACTAAATAGTTATCAATAACAATTGGCCTAGTCTGTGGAGGCCCTTAGATTATATTTTGTTTGTTTTCAACAATCTCTCAGTTTAGACAATAATTTTCCAACAATTCAACAGAAATGAAGAAGCAGCACTTATCAAGCCCCAGTGATTTATTTGTAAAATTGAACACGCAACCGATATCCTTAGGCGATGACGGACGAGGACCGTTACACTGTTACACTGCCCAACGCTCCATACAATTTTTCACGGCATTGCTGCAATCATTACAAAGTTTTACTTTTGAGCTTTCCAACAGTTCTGGCAACGAAAACGTTACCAGACCGGCCTGTACCAGACGTGTATTCATTTCATGTCATGTTACACTACTGTAGACAATGTTTCGTGCAATTTCGCCTCAACAAAATATGAGACAGTTACACAATGTCTCAGACTCTTTTAGAAATGAAACAGCAGACACATGTACACGTTTGGGTACCTATTGATTTCCTGACATTGTTTCTTTGTTCTGTTAACAGAGGATATAGAAGGCGACAGTGAGAGCGAGAGTGGAGATGGGTCAAAGAGTTCAAGAAAAACTTGTAAGTACACGTCACAAATTAAAGTTGAAACCTTTATAAGTCCCAAGGGTGATTAAGAACTAATTTCTCTTCACAATAATTATCAATACATTGTCAAGCAGACAAGTGATGAGAATAAAGAAAATCATAAACTGGAGGATAATCTTGATGTACAACCAAATTCTCAAAACAAACATTAGATGAAATGAAGGGAATTCAGAAAGGAGAATTGATATTTCGTGCGTACGAGAAAAAAACGTTTTGAGTAAACAGTGGCTTTGTACATGTGTTAAATTACATGGTACATTTCCTATCCGTCTTCTTTATAAAACAGCAACGTGATGCACAACACAGGAATATAATTGAATTGATATTTCGTACTTACGGAATAAAAGGTTTTTGAGTAAACAGTGGCTTTAATTTGCACGTGCGTTATTTTACATGGTACATTTCTTATCCGTCTTCTTCAAAAACAGCAACGTGAAGCACAACACTGGGAGGGCTACCACTGCTCCGGGAAATTTTTTTACGGCCACTTCAAGATGGTGGCCATATGTAATTTTTTAAGCGACAAAATATTGCTTCGGGTTAATAACTGAACAACAGTTTAGAATTTGAAGTTAACTAACGGTTTACTGTTTGGGGTTAAAAAGTGGTTGGAATTATGTGGTAGCAACGATCTGATGATTTATTCTTGGTAAACCGGTTAGTATTGACGTATTGTTATGGAAGCACTTATTGCCTAAAAATTAATGGTTCGGCAGCTAGTGGCTCGATTGTGTTGTGCTAGAGAATCAGGTTACTGTGGGTTCGAATCAACTCAATTCGTGAATTGTCTTCTCTTTTTTTGTGGAAAAGTCTTAACGCCGCCATCTTGAAGTGGGCGTAAAAAAATCCCCTCCCCCCCACCCCAGCGGCTCGAGACGTCAGCAATCTCGGTGGTTAATTTACCTTACGAAATCTGTATTGATAATCCACTAATTAAGTAGTTCATTTTCCCACCGACGCAGTACAACAGCTTCTTAAAAGCTAATAGACGGGTCCTTTCACGGTGAAATGAGCTACAGAAATTCGACGTCAAATAATTTTCGTAAAATTGGATTTCGGAAATATTCATAGTCTGTAAAGTTGAGATACCTGGACAAAGGTATTGCAAGTCAAATAATATGAAGACTGCGATTTTTCCGTAAATTTCCCCGCGTAGTTTGACAGCGTTTTACTGAAAAATGCAAGGGGAACTCAAAATGGGCCTACATCCTTCCTTCTTGAATTATTTTTATCACGTGAATTTTTGAATGGTAAATGTCTAGACCACAGTATTATTTTCCTTTACCGTGCAGCGAGACACTCAAGAGCTGAAGACATTGAAATGATCGACAGAAATGAGAGACAAGACAATGCTACTCAAGATGTTCACCATGGATGGTGTCACAACGAAAAGTACGACACATGTTCATTGGATTATTCCTGCGTTTCTTGCTCTGTTCCCCACCCCACCCACCTTCTTCATATCCCCTGTTCCCCCTACATCCCCGTGTTTCTTGTTCTGTTCCCCACCCACCTTCCCATATCCGTATTCTCTCATATCCCTGTTTTTCGTGCTTTGTTCCCTTCCACCTTCCCATATCCCCTATTCTCCCATATCTCTGTTTCTTGCTCTGTTCCCCTCCACCTTCCCATATCCCCTATTCTCTCATATCCCTGTTTTTCGTGCTTTGTTCCCCTCCACCTTCCCATATCCCCTATACACCCGTGTTTCTTGCTCTGTTCCCCTCCACCGTCCCATATCCCCTATTCCCATGGCCCTGTGTTTCTTGCTTTGTCCCCGCCCACCTTCTCATATTGCCTATTCCCCATATCCCTGTTTTTCGTGCTCTGTTCCCCACCCACCTCTCCATATCCCCTATTCACCCATATCCCTGTGTTTCTTGCTCTGTTCCCTTCCACCTTCCCATATCCCCGCGTTTCTTGCTTTGTTCCCCTTCCACCTTCCCATATCCCCCCATACCCCTGTATTTCTTGCTCTGTTCCCCTCCACCTTCCCATATGTCCTATTCCGCCATATCCCTGTGTTTCTTGGTCTGTTCCCCTTCCATCCTCCCATATCCCCTTTCCCGATCCATTTTGTTTTCACTTCCCCTGCTCTCCTTCCTCGCCCGACCATTAAATTCACATAAATCAAGTCAATTTTAATTATTTTTATGTTACAGGAAAGTGTTAAAAAAGTGGCATCACCGCGCCAGAAGGGAGTTGCGTAAAGCTGTCAAAACGCAAGCTTTCTACTGGATCGTCATAGTAGTTGTATTTTTAAATTCACTGACCTTAGCGTTGGAACATTATGATCAACCTGAGTTTTTAACCGTTTTTTTAGGTAAGACACTCTTTTTTCACTAGAGTTTGATTCATGTTATATAAAATGCATCAAAAAGCAAATTGAGAACTCTAGATTCGAGTCCTGGCTGGAGTCTTTGTGTTGTGCTCTTGTGGGAGGTGCGATGACCTAATGGTTAGCGTGCTGTACTCAGGGTGTACACAGGGTGTACTCTGTATCAAGTGTTCCAGGTTCCAGCCCTGGCCGGAGTCTTTGTGTTGTGTACAGTAAAAACCCGCAAGTAAGAACCTAGTTTTTAAGAACCTGTTAGGCTAAAATTTGCCAGTTAGACCCCCTCTATACAAGAACCTGTTTAGCCTAAAATTTGAAACAGGTTCTTATTTTCTAAAATCTATATAAACAAATGTGTACACTTGGGCAAATAAGACAGGTCAACATTTTGGATCCTCTTTGGAGACACAGGTGCCTTATCACTTACTTGGTATGCAGAATTTATATAAGGATAGGCTGAAAACCACTCAATTCTATTAGCTACAATGTAAATTTTTTCTTCGGAAAATAAGAACCTATTTAAGAACCTAAATAGCCTAAATTTGTGCTAATTACCATTTATGTAAGAACCTGTTAGGCTAACTTGGGAAAATGCAGGTTCTTACTTGCGGGTTTTTACTGTACTTGTGGAAGGTGCTATGGCCTAGTGGTTAGCATGCTGTACTCAGTGTGTACTCTGGATAGAGCGATCCAGACTCAAGCACTGACAGGGGTCTTGTGTTGTGTTCTTGGCAAGCCACTTTACTCTCACCACACAGGGTGGGGACTGGCGAATTGTCAGGGCCCCCTGACAAAATGCTGGGGGATAACCTATGATGGACCAGCGTCCCATCCAGAGGATGTAGCAATAGTCCTAGCCGTTTCATGCTTCATGCTTTTTATCATCGTTCAGGCCCCCACCTCGTATGCAAGTTGGGAACTGCTACTGTACATTGTTTTGATACTGACGAGTATGTGTTGTTTTGATTCTCTTTCAGATATAGCAAATAAATTATTTCTAGGAATATTTACTATTGAGATGATGATCAAGATGTACTGTTTAGGATTCCATGGCTATTTTGCGTCGCTTTTTAACAGATTTGACTGTTTGGTAAGTCGGTCATTAATATGATTAAGGTTCAGGACTTAAAGGGGCTACGTCACGGATGGCGCATCTTGAAAAAATTGGCAATTTTTTTCAAGTTCGCCGTTCGCAATCCGTTTTAATCTTCTCCATCCTCAACCATCCTTGTTCCAGTTTGGTTTATTATCACCTCTTTGGTGTTTTTCTACCTTAGTAAACAACTATTTCGAGGCCTTCAATTTAAAGGTGATTTTGCACTTCGCAAAAATGACTTAAAATATCGTGACATAGCTCCTTTAAGATTTAGTATTCACTCTCTTGACTGTCTGTCTGTCTGTCTGCTGCCTTCCTCTTTGTCTGTCTGTCTGTCAGTCAGTCTGCTTGTCAGTCTCTCAGTCTGTCTGTCAGTGTCTCAGTCAGTCTACCTGTCTGTTAGTCGGTTGTTTACATTGGTTTACATTTTATACTGAATCACATTATTCTGATTGACCAACGAAGCGAGGTATCGGGACGGGACGAGACAAAAGCTAAATATACTTCATCTCCTTTCTTTTCAGGTTGTAATAAGTAGCTTGTTAGAGCTGGCCATCACAGAAGCATTGAACCAGCCTCCGATTGGAATCAGTGTTCTTCGTTGTATTCGTCTGCTTAGGATTTTTAAAGTAACTAGGTAAGTGATGTTATGTTTCGCCTCTTGTTTCGTCTGTGCTGTGGTGTCCATTCCTCACTCTTAACTTCCGAGAGACTGGGAACCATTGAGTGCGCAAGGATGTGTAGCACTATTAGCACTGGAATTGTGTTAGCATGCGTGATGTCTAATTTTATGAACAAAAAAGTTGACAAAATGTTGACATTTAATCCGAGACAGGAAGGAAATTGCATGTTCATATGGAGGCTTGAGTTACATTTGCGTGACTCGTAACTATATATGACTTGCGTGACTCTGTCCCGTGGCTGAGTTTGATGTTGGTTTTGATTTAGGTACATGGAGTTCACTTAGTAACGTTACGAGTTACGTTTGCGTGACTCATAACTATTTGACTTGCGTGACTTAGTTCCGTAACTGATTTTGATCTTGGTTTTGATGTTACGAGTTACGTTTGCGTGACTCATAACTGTATGACTTTATCACTTACGTGACTTATGGTTTTGATTCAGGTATTGGAGTTTTTTAGTAACGTTACGAGTTACGTTTGCGTGACTCATAACTATTTGACTTGCGTGACTTAGTTCTGTAACTGATTTTGATCTTGGTTTTGATGTTACGAGTTACGTTTGCGTGACTCATAACTATATGACTTTATCACGTACGTGACTTATGGTTTTGATTCAGGTATTGGAGTTTTTTAGTAACGTTACGAGTTACGTTTGCGTGACTCATAACTATTTGACTTGCGTGACTTAGTTCTGTAACTGATTTTGATCTTGGTTTTGATGTTACGAGTTACGTTTGCGTGACTCATAACTATATGACTTTATCACGTACGTGACTTATGGTTTTGATTCAGGTATTGGAGTTTTTTAGTAACGTTACGAGTTACGTTTGCGTGACTTTATCACTTACGTGACTTCTGGTTTTGATTCAGGTATTGGAGTTCACTTAGTAACTTGGTGGCATCTCTGTTAAACAGCATGAGGTCCATCGCTGGTCTTCTCTTGCTCCTGTCATTATTTATGCTCATCTGCTCTCTGCTTGGAATGCAGATCTTTGGTGGAAAGTAAGTAAATTTTAAAACCTATAATTCCGTGAAATAGTAAATATTCTCCTTACTGATTGACATTCGTTTCTTTTAATTACGTCTGAGAATTTGTATCTGATCGTTTAATCATGCGTATGTTCGTTCGTTCGTTTGTTTGTTCGTGTGTGTGTTTGTTCGTGCGTGTGTTCGTTCGTTCGTTCGTTCGTTCGTTCGTTCGTTCGTTCGTTCGTTCGTTCGTTCGTTCGTTCGTTCGTTCGTTCGTTCGTTCGTTCGTTCGTTCGTTCGTTCGTTCGTTCGTTCGTTCGTTCGTTCGTTCGTTCGTTCGTTCGTTCGTTCGTTCGTTCGTTCGTTCGTTCGTTCGTTCGTTCGTTCGTTCGTTCGTTCGTTCGTTCGTTCGTTCGTTCGTTCGTTCGTTCGTTCGTTCGTTCGTTCGTTCGTTCGTTCGTTCGTTCGTTGGCTCGTTCGTTCGTTCGTGGGTTCGTTCGTCCACTGGTTAATGCGTGCGTGTTCGTCGTTCGTTCGTTCGTTCGTACGTACGTACATACGTACGTTCATGCGTTCTTTGGTTCTTTCGTTCGTTCGTTCAAATTTAGCGAGAACTTAGCGAGTAGGTAATCCACATTCTTCTTGCAAAGCTAGTTTCATATTTTTTGATCTGTTTCCTTTTCCAATCTGTTTCCTTGAAGGTTCAACATAGACGATGACCAAATTCCACGCAGCAACTTTGATTCTTTCTGGAGAGCACTAATCACAGTTTTTCAGGTGAGAATAGGCCAGCAGTCAGCGGTCAGCGGAACTCCATGGATTTACTGAGCGGTCCAACCTTGTTCCTTTATGATTTAATTCAGTTGAACCTCTCTACTACGACCACCTCGGGGTAGAATAAACTGGCCGTTGTAGAGAGGTGGTCGTTGTAGGGAGGTTTCAATAAGAGTAAAGTGTATGGATCGGCGCACGGTCAGGACGAAAAATCCTGGCCGTTGTAGAGAGGTGGCCGTTAGTGGAGGTTCAACTGCATTAATTAACTCTTTGCTGTTTTTCTACCTTAGTATACTATTATTTTGATGTTTCCTTCGATTTAATTTTGGGGGTAAATTTGTTTATCGCAAAAGGCTTTTTGTTTATGTATCACGACATGGCGACTTTACTGGATTTGGCAAAAAAGACACTTAAATTCCCTGCATGTGTTTGATCCAATCTCGTTCCCAGAGTCCTCGTTACCCTTGTCCAGCGGTGGAGCGGCCAACGAGGACCTCTGGGATAGAGTGATCCGCCTGACTTGCGCAGTAAGACCGGAACTCCAAGAATCTTGGCGTCCGTTAGTTGAAACATGGGGACGAACACATGCGCAGTAGAGCCGGAAGTCTAAGAATCTTGTCATGGCGGATCGCTTACCCCCAGAGGTCCTTGTTGGCCGCTCCACCGCTGGACAAGGGTAACGAGGACTCTGGGAACGAGATGGTGTTTGATCAGATCATGATATAAATGTGGCACAACCTCATGGTACAATCTAATGCCTTTCGTTGTCAACAGATTCTCACCGGGGAGGACTGGAATGCTGTCATGTATGATGGTATCCGTGCGTGGGGTGGTATCGGAGAGGGTGGATCGGCACTGGCCATCCTGTACTTCATCTTCCTTGTCGTTGTTGGCAACTGTATCCTCTGGAGACATAATGATTCTGTTTGGAAAATGTTGATTTTTTTTTGCAAAAGGCTAGTCACTTTTGCGGTCGCTATTTGGATCGTCACGCAACGCTTCTTGCTTTAGTGTTGCGTGACGGCCGAAGTAACGGCTGATTGCCAGTTAGATATTCCCAAAGTAATCTTCTTTTGAAAATAAGCCCCACCCCCGCGAAAATACCACCCTCTCCCCCCAAAAAGAAGACGCTAATATCCCTTCATAATTAATACCTCCCATCCCCGAGTAAGCACATGAGGTCGAAAAGAACGATATATAAACTTCTAATCTTCTTATACATAAGAGCTTGTTTTGCATTTTTTATCGCAGTGGAACCTGTACTTTAGGGACACAAACTTTTCTCCCGGTATAACGCTCATCTAATATTTGTAATTTATTACCTCTATTGAAGGGACACCGCCATTAAGGGGATACTTCTCCTTGTCTCGAGGGTGACAACACCGTTTTGAACTTAGCACTCTTGTCGAGTGAAAGGGTTAATTGGGATCTCGTGACCCGTCCGCGCCCTTCCCACCCGAGCCTCTTTAATTTTGTTTATCAATTTACTTTTCTTTGTAAAGTTGTGTCCGATAAAATTAAAAATATGCAATGTAATTTTCCTTGACGTTGTTCAGACATCCTTCTCAATGTGTTCTTGGCCATTGCCGTGGATAATCTGGCCGATGCTGAGAATTTAACAGAAATGGAAGAAGAGAAGAAAAAGAAGAAGGAGAAAGCAAGGGAAAAGAAAATGAAAGGTTCTATAGACTCACAGAACATGTTGGATCAGGAAGGAGCTGTAGTGCCCAATCACAGTTCAACCTCACGGTCAAACATGTAAGAGTTGACTTCGTGTATATTAGGAGTGGGGAGGAGGGTTAAAGGTTTAAGTGTGTTTACAAGCCAAGTGGCTTCTCAAGCTGGAACTTAACTCTAGTTTCCATAGCATGAAGGGACTAGGAGTATCGCAAGTAACCCCAGCATTTTCATCAGGTCGGCCCTGACAATTTGCCGATACCCCCCATTTATACTCCTGGGTGGTGAGAGGCACTGTAAGAGTTAAGTGTCTTGCCCAAGAACACAACACAATGACCCCGGCCACCGCTCGAACCCGGACCGCTCGATCCGGATTCCAACGCGCTAACCATTAGGCCACCGTGGCTCTCACAGGGAGAGGAGGAGGGTTAGTCTTGCTGCAATGTGACCACAATGCAATTTGGGGAACAAGTCGCGAAAACAAGCGGCCGAAGCATGGGGAAGAATGACTCCATTCTTCTCGCGGTTTTGCCATTGCTCAAGAAAACCGCTAGCTACTCAGTCCACATGCCGGCACTCGAAGTAGTTTCTGGTCTCCGACAATGTGTGAAATGTTTGAAACTATTTTTTTTTTCGTCTAACAGAACACTGGACAAGTCCACGCAAGAACTCCATTCCACAGGAACGTTAAACGGAAATGGTGTTGCTAGAGTAAGTTAACCTTTTCAGTCACAAGATCAAAATATTTATTCCCCTAACTGATTGCCACACGTTCCTTTTAATGCAAGTTCTGAGAATTTGGTAGTACATCAAGACTATCCATCAGTTTATGATTTTCTATATTCTCATCACCTGTCTGCTTGACAATGTATTGATATTGTAAGGAGAAATAAGATGTTGACCTGATCACTGACACTTGATTGCGTGGCTGCCACTATAGTGCGATTACTCAAACCGAGGCCACCCAAGCCATTTCTTTGCAAATTGACCAATAGGGTTTTGAGTGTTAAAACAATAAAATGGTCACAAAATTCTGTAGTATGCAGTTTGCTTAGATCCATAATTTGTGCCGGGAAATCTATTGTCAACATCCAAGGTTTTCATCATTCGCTAATTTGCATAGAGTTTGTCGGGTGGCTTTGGTTGGAGTAGTCACACTGTAAATGTGTACAAACATTTCGCTCTTTTCCTCAAATAAATCCCTTTGAATGATGCTAAGTTAAATGGCCAAGTATTTTGCTGTTTTAGCGGGATTAATGTGTAACAGATGCGGTACTCTTTTGCGTTGCCTCTGTAAAAGTTGTGGTACACAGACTCCATAATTGGAAGCGTGTGCTTATTATTCCACACCATACTTTCTTACGATCACGCATTTTTGCGTGACAGCTGTAATTGCGTGACGCAACTGTTTTCTTTTAGAGAAATAATTCGTAAAACTAGTTCAATTTAAACTGATAGATGCCCAAATATGGCATATTCAACTATTTGTGTTGAGTAGAAACTTAATTCAACCCTTTCATAATGTTGAGGACATGTTATAGTTGTGGCGTTTAAATCAAAAACCTTTGTCACGATTCATCTCAACAGACAGCGTCACACAACGACATTGAGGCGCAGTCAGCAGAACATTCGGAGCATGGTGGATCAAAACCTGTCATCAACAGTAAGCCTCGCTTTCCACGTTACGCTGTTATTGTCTTTGCAGGCCTGTTTTTATAAATAAGAAGTTCTACAAAAAATGATGACACCTCCCACCTTTCGGATGGGAAATCCCAGTTTTAGTACTCCTGTAAACTAAACATGCTTCATAATCTCACGAAACGAAGATATCCCATTAACAAATTAAAATAATATAAAAAGTGCAGACCAAAAATGAAACACATTTTGTCAGTTATGGTCGAGGGAAAAGTGCAGGTTGTTTGTCAGCTGTTTAAGTTTTGGTGGTCGATTGAGAACTAGGTGCGAGAATGGCTAGGCCAGGCCCCTTTTACTGGAACTTCTTGTTTAAAGAAGCTACGTCACGATGGCGCATCGTTATTTTTTCAAGTTCGTCGTTCGCAATCCGTCTTTTTTTTTTTTTTTTTTTTTTCATTTAAATATATATATATATTTTTCATTTTCAGCATGTTACAAAGCGGTATACAAACAAGCATACAAAATACAAATCACACACATGCACATGCACACACTCCCACACTCACACAGGCTACTACAGCAATATGATCTATATAATACCTATACTATTGTTACTATAATTTACCTAATTAGCAAACGTATGAATTAATTTTTCCCACTTTTTAAAATGACGAATTAGTTTATCTCTTTTCCTGGCAATATGGAGCTCAATCTTATAAACACGACCTGTCCTAGCGATAAAACCTCGGAGAGAAGGCATGCTATTTTGACATTTCCTTGAGTAAAGGTAAAATTTGCCTAACAACAGAATGTGATTGATCAAAATAAAATCGTCTTTAATATCAAACTTCCCAAAAACCAAATCTGAATCCTTCAAGGTTCCAACGTAAATATTATTGTCTCGTAGCAATCCGTCTTAATCTTCCTCAGTCTTAACCATCCTTGTTCCACTTCTTTCATGTTTTTCGACCTAACTAATTATTATTTTGAGATTTCCTTCAATTCGAAAGTAATTTTAATTTGTTCATCATAAAAAAATGACTTAAAATATCGTGACATACCTCCTTTAAACCTTTTTGTTTGTTTCACACTTGTATGTTTGTTATTTCAGACAACAATGACAGCGGAGGCGATGGTTCCATCGAGGATATCGACAAGGCGCCCATGCCTCCTGAGTCCGCCTTATTTATTTTCTCGTCAACTAACATGTGAGTAGTACACAAGTCTGTTGTCAATTTAGTGCTTTTACTAATAATTACCGTAAAACCATAACCAAACTAATCACAGCTGGCTAATCGTAACAAACGCAATAACGCAACGCAACAAACCAATCAGAACTCAAAAAGGGTGCAAAAAGCGGGAAATCATGCAACCTTTGCCAAGGGCGGGAAAACATGTATCCAGTGCCAAGCGCGGGAAAACGCGCAACCAGGAAAGCATGTAGCTGGCTGCTGTGCCAACCGCGGGAAAACATGTAACCAGTGCAAGCGGCGGTGTCAAGCGCGGGAAACCACGAAACCGACGCCAAGCGCGGGAAAATATGTTATCGGTGTCAAGCGGGGAAAACGTTTGTGAGCCAAGTCACCATTGCTTTTGGGTTTGCTCCTGATTGGTTGACAAACTGCAATACTTGTTTTCTCTGATTGGACAGAACGCATTGCACAAGTTTTGTGAAAATACAGAGCTACGCAAATGCAAAACAAAAGAAAGATAACGAGAAAGATATTATTCTGTCAGTGACACAAGCTACTCGGAAAAAATAATTCCGAGTTTTCCCAACAGCAGTGGAACCTGTGACCTTCCGCACACCTGCCGGACGCTCTACCATTGAGCTACAGGAGACTCGTGGGAGCTAAGGTCATATAACTGGGTTCAAATGTGACAAATATCTCGCATACTGCTAGGATTACTTTTGTCGATAATTATATATTGTGAGACATGTGTAGAAAGAAATTCCAAGTTCTCCCAAACTGGAATTGTTTTTTACCGAGTAGCTTGTTGTGTTCTAACAAAATTGTAAAAAAACAAACAGGGCGCGACGCCATGAAAGTACTGCTCAATAGCTTTCATTTGAATGGTCACACACTAGCGTTTCATCCACCGACTTAAAAGTTAGAACCACCTTGTACAGCATAATAAACAGTACCACATGAAAGTACTGCTCAATAGCTTTCATTTGAATGGTCACACACTAGCGTTTCATCCACCGACTCAAAAGTTAGAACCACCTTGTACAGCATAATAAGCAGTAGGCACGTGAACGTACTGCTGAATAGCTTTCATGGTCACTCAATATAGGGTTTCATCCACATACTCAAACGTTACAACCACATTACAGTGAAACCCCGATTTAACGAACCTCGATTTAGCGAAGTCCCCGATTTAACGCACAACTTTATTCAGCCCGGCCAGAATTACAATAAAATGTATGGAAAAGAACCCCGATTTAACGAACCCCGATTTAACGAAATACCCGATATAACGAACACAATCTAGAAGCCCGAATGTAAAATCTACCCCGATATAACGAATAAATGTCATCACGCCACAGAAGATGAATAATCGACTACAGTAAAATATTTTAATTCTCTAAGAAAGTTGTCAGTAGTCCATTACAGTCATACATATTGCTAAAAATAGTACTGTCGTGGCCATCTAATCGGCTTTATCTTCTTTGTCTTTAATCAGTTAACATTACGGCAAATTAATTATTAACTATACCCCGATTTAACGAAGTTTTTGGTCAGTTTTCAACAAATTCGTTATATCGGGGCTCTCGATTTAACGAAACCCCGATTTAACGAACCAATTTCCCCAGTCCCTGGCACTTCATTAAATCGGGGTTCCACTGTATTTTATTGACTCAAGGTTTGGCTCTGGGAGTGAAAGGGTCAACATATCGTGACATAGCTCCTTTAATTATGGTCAACGTTCCTTTTCAGAATCCGTGTCATCTGCTACAAGATCGCCACCAACACATACTTTGTGAATTTTATTTTGTGCATGATCATAGTCAGCAGTATTCTGTTAGCAGCTGAAGATCCGCTCAACGCTAATGCAAAGAGAAATCAGGTAACGATCTCTTAGAAAACCACGCTCAAGATATCAATTCTCCTTTCTAGTGTCTAGTAACCATGCATCTCGTTTGATGTTGTGAGAACTTGTTGATTCATCAAGACAATAGTGGTAAAGTGTGACGTCACAAATTTGCTAAATTATGAAATTTGATCAGCTACTCAGAGGAAGCATGCCAAAAACGTCCGAGATGTAGAGGTTCAAAGTTGGTACCGTCCCATACAAACCTCTCTAATTTTGCGCCTGTTCTAAACTGAAGGAACAGACGCAAAATTAGAAGGGTTTGTATGGAGAAATTAAAACCTGAAGTGCCCATATCTCGGCCGCAAATTGCAATGGAGAACTATTTTTTTGGCAAGTGGACGTTTTTTTGGCATGCTTTCCTCTGAATAGCTGATCAAATGTCATAATTTTGCAAATTTAATTTTTGCAACGTCATGACTTTAGTACTCTATATCACCTAGTTGATGATTTTTTTTCTTTTCATATCGTGTGTGGGGGACGCGGTGGCCTAATGGTTAGCGCGTTGGACTCTGGATCGAACAGTCTGGGTTCGAGCGCTGGCCAGGGTCGTTATACCGTTGTGTTCTTGGGCAAGACACTTAACTATCACGGTGCCTCTCTCCACCCAGGAGTATAAATGGGTACTGGCGAACTGTTGGGCAACCTAACAGTATGCTGGGGAATAACCTGCGACGGACTAGCTTCCCATCCAGGGGGGGGGGGGGGGGGGGGGGGGGGGGGGGGGTAGCAATACTCCTAGTCGGCTTCTTGCTACAGAAACCTGGATAAGGTATACGATGACTACCTCCGTCACTTTTATATGGTAGTCCCCCCGGTCTTATAAACTACAATACTTGCTACAGGATAACGTCACTTAACCCCCTCCCCCGGGGGGGGGGGGGGGGGGGGGTACGCAAAGTTTTATACGGGGAGGCTCCGCCCAGACGTCCAACCCCTTGCCCTTTTATATACCATTTGTGACAGAAAAGGTACCCCTTTCATATACCTTCCATAGAAATTATGAAAATGGTACCCCTTTCACATACCTACAGTAGAAACACTGCATCCCTTTTCTATATCCTTGGAATGAACTTAATGAACAATATATATCCCCAGAAGGACGTGGAAGGAAGCTGTCTTAAGATGGCTAAGAACTTCAAATCTGCAGTCCACCTCATACCTAAATGACAGTTTTTTCCTACCCTTTTCTATACTCCAACTCGTGAAATCCCTACCCTTTTCTATACTCCAACTTGTGAAATTACTACCCTTTTCTATACTCCAACTTGTGAAATCCCTACCCTTTTATATACCTCCAGTCTGAAAAGGTACCCCTTTCGGGCGGAGCCTCCCCGTGTAGTTCATTATAGGGAGTACCCCCCCCCCCCCCCCGGGGGCACTTAACGCACGAAAGTGTATAGCTTTTATACTTTTACAGACAAAACATACTGATCAACTTCTCGTCCGTTTTGGTGTTAACAAGCTCTTTTCTCTCCTCTCACTCAAAGGTTCTCAACTATTTCGACTACTTCTTCACTTCTGTCTTCACGCTGGAGATTATTTTCAAGGTAACGCAAGTTCTTTATCTTTGAGAAATCTAGATAAACCACGCA
This sequence comes from Desmophyllum pertusum, assembly GCA_029204205.1. NCBI lineage: Eukaryota > Metazoa > Cnidaria > Anthozoa > Scleractinia > Caryophylliidae > Desmophyllum > Desmophyllum pertusum. The sequence goes on from MU827804.1 coordinate 322,025, forward strand.
GTTTAATTCACGTTATTCAGATCACGCTGTTTCTAGGTCACGCACTGTTAGGTCACGCCATTCTACGTCACGCTATTTTGCGATACGCAATTATAGGTCACGTTAGTTTAGGTCACGAGTAGTTTAATGTAGGGGAAAGTCATCGGAAATCTCAGTCATGATAAGCCCCAAATATATCAACCGTGTGGACGACTGTTTTATAAGAACCTTTTTTATAAGAACGTTGAGGAGCTCTAAATACAACATTCCAGTATCCTTTCAAAAAATTAACAAAGTGTAACATTTCAAATATCTAAGTGAATAAGCAGTTCAAGTCAGCTCAAAATACTTGAATGCACATTTTTTATAGTAACAGCATGAGTTTCTATCACATAAAATGTTAATACCATTTTCATGGTCACGTTCGAATCTTTTTTGTGAAATTCTTTACCATGTAACCTAAGAACATGTTAAGAACGTTTTCAGGCTGAAATCTCCCCAAAAATAAGAACATTCGGTCTTGGTTCAGCCTCAGCTCGAAAATTAGACGTTCTTATAAAAAAAAAGAGTGTATTGAATTGATTTTGTGTCTTTGTATTTTTCTTTTAGTTCGTTGCTTATGGGCTTGTCCTTCATAAGGGCTCGTTCTGTCGCAGTGCGTTCAATCTGCTGGATTTATTAGTTGTATCTGTTTCTGTAATCTCAATCGTCCTTAGGTAAGTCTGTTACGAGCGGCAATTCAAAGTTATAATTAATTTTGTTTCCAGCTCCTTTTATCGAGCGTTTTTTGGCGCGAAATCTCTATGATGACGTCAGCAACTTATGGTGAGGACGCATAACCAGTCGACCTCATCTCCTGATGATTACTAAGCAGTCGAAACGTCGCGATACATATCCAAGTGACTATATAGTGAGACAAACGATAATACAGTTTGTCCAGTTATCGTTAAGATCAGATTAGTACTTTCAAGGTTTAGAGAAAACGTTTTTTTAGACAAAGTGATTAGTTTCTAATGAAACTGTGGTGCTGCGTCGGCGGGCAAGTGAAACACTAAGTTGATTAAATTAACCGCCGTAGCGAATTTCTAGAAGCTGACGTTTCGAGCGTTAGCCCTTCGTCGGAGCAAAGTTTGCTCCGACGAAGTTCTCCGACGAAGGGCTAACGCTCGAAACGTCAGCTTCTAGAAATTCGCTACGGCGGTTAATTTACCTTAATCAACTCTGAGTTTATAATTAACATAGTTTTTTTAGACAATTAACTTCCTCGTGAAACAAGGAAATAGAAGACGTCTGCACGCAGGCCGGCTACAGTCGAAGCTCTCTGAGCGGACACTCGTATTAAAGCGGACAGCTCTACTTACGGCCGCCTCGACAAAACCCCGTTTGAACTCTAGCTCATACAAACTCTGTACAGTCGAAGCTCTCTGAGCGGACACTCTCGCAAGCGGACAGCTCTACTTACGGCCGCCTTGACAAAACCCCGTTTGAACTCTAGCTCATACAAACTCTGTACAGTCGAAGCTCTCTGAGCGGACACTCTCGTAAGCGGACAGCTCTACTTACGGCCGCCTTGACAAAACCCCGTTTGAACTCTAGCTCATACAAACTCTGTATTTGAATGCAATGAACTATTTATTCCAAATGCCGCGTTGATGTCTATCCTGCTTAAAAATTCATTTATTTATCATAAACGCACGACTGGCCACACGCGGCATTTGGCATTTGGCATCTGGGACATACACAAACACGACCGCAAAAAGTTCAGTGCAGTTTTAATCAAAAACGGCCTTACAGAATTTCTTGAAATTTCGTCTACAGGTGGTCAAACTAGCATACTTAAAATATGAAAAAATGAATGCAATGTTTTCGACTAGATTTCGAGAAAATCAGCCTTGTTTAAAACCAATAGGATGCCGAAATCGTTGCTATGGTAACCTCTGTTGCTTGGAAACCAGTGTAAAATAAATCTATCATCATTTGTCATCATCATGGTGTAATATGACAAAAATCGAAGATTGCCTTCTGATCGAATTTTTGTTTTCAAAACTCTCACCCCAGCGCTAAAAAAACTACATCGAGCCACCTCAAGGTGGCTCGATGTAGTTTTTTGATTTTTTTTCAAGAATTGATGTCTACCTGCTTAAAAATTCATTTATTTGTCATAAACGCACGACTGGCCACACGCGGCATTTGGAATAAATATTCATTGCACGTGCATCAGAGAGAAAACTGACCAGAAACAAGATAAACAAAATTCCTGTTCGGAGAAAGACAGTAGCCGTGAGCGAAACGTACCCATAATTCGGCGTTATTTTCTAACGCTTGCAACGATTTTTTAATGGCATTTTCGATTGGAATATCAGTTCAACCATCACGCTAAACACCTAACAATTTTTTAAAAAAAATCTGTAAGAGCATTTTAGCAATATCCCGCTAAATGTAAATTAGGCGCTTCGATCGTGTTCTGAGGTACCTAAGCGCAGTTCTTCAAAATTGAATATTTTGAAATCGTAACCATCCGAGGTGATCCATTTACCTTACAAAGTCTTTAATATCATTAAAAAATCCTTCAACAGAGGGGAGGTGCATATAGCTTCAATTTAATGAAAGATTTTGAAGTAAATTCTGGGACATACACAAACACGACCGCAAAAAGTTCAGTGCCGTTTTAATCAAAAACGGCCTTACAGAATTTCTTGAAATTTCGTCTACAGGTGGTCAAACTAGCATACTTCAAAATATGAAAAAATGAATGCAATGTTTTCGACTAGATTTCGAGAAAATCAGCCTTGTTTAAAACCAATAGGATGCCGAAATCGTTGCTATGGTAACCTCTGTTGCTTGGAAACCAGTGTAAAATAAATCTATCATCATTTGTCATCATCATGGTGTAGTATGACAAAAATCGAAGATTGCCTTCTGATCGAATTTTTGTTTTCAAAACTCTCACACCAGCGCTAAAAAAACTACATCGAGCCACCTCAAAATTAACACGACTGAAATTAACGCGAATTTCTAAAATTCGGTTAATTTCATGGAGCGTTAATTTCCTATAATAAGATAGAAGGTGACGACTGATTCAAACATTGAAACACAGTCATCACAATCCTCCCAGCGTGTTTGTATTCAAATAAACTGACGTTTCTACCACGCCTTATGCTAATTTCTGACAACACCCTGTTAAGCGGCCAACCCCTATTAAGCGGCCATTTCCCTGAGGGTGGCCGCTTAATAGGGGTTCGACTGTAAAGGATGAACCTAAGCATGTTGTTTTGCTTGGTACCTTAATTGTTATACAGACGTTGTTTATTTGTTAATTTCCCTTAGAGACTCGCAGTTTTCAGTGGTGAGAATTCTCAGGGTTCTGAGAGTGTTGAGACCTTTGAGAGCGATCAACAGAGCCAAGGGACTGAAGGTAAGATACTAGCACCCTCCTCTCCCCACCATTAAACAACAACATTGAACAACAGCAAAGTAAACTATTGTAAAATTCCGATGATATGACCCACACCCCCCACCCCACGAAATAAGCCTGCTCACCCCAGGAAACAAGCCCCTCATTTCGAAATTTTAATCCGTTTTGACATCTTTTCCGAATTTTAATCTGTTTTGACGTCTTTTGCCGAATTTAATCCGTTTTGACATCTTTTCCGAATTTTAATCTGTTTTGACGTATTTTCCGAATTTTAATCCGCTTTGACGTCTTTTCGGAATTTTAATCTGTTTTGATGTCTTTTCCGAATTTTAATCTGTTTTTGACGTCTTTTCGGAATTTTAATCCGCTTTGACGTCTTTTCGGAATTTTAATCTGTTTTGATGTCTTTTCCGAATTTTAATCTGTTTTGACGTCTTTTCGGAATTTTAATCCGTTTTGAAATCTTTTCCGAATTTTAATCTGTTCTGACGTCTTTTCCGAATTGTAATCTGTTTTGACGTCTTTTCGGAATTTTAATCCGTTTGACGTCATTTTCGGAATTTTAATCCGTTTTGACGTCTTTTCCGAATTTTAATCTGTTTTGACGTCTTTTCGGAATTTGAATCCGTTTTGACTTCTTTTCGGAATTTTAATCCGTTTTGACGTCTTTTCGGAATTTTTAATCCGTTTTGATGTCTTTTCGGAATTTTAATCCATTTTGACATCTTTTCGGAATTTTAATCCGCTCTGACATCTTTTCGGAATTTTAATCCGTGTTGACGTCTTTTCGGAATTTTAATCCGTTTTGACGTCTTTTTCCGAATTTTAATCTGTTTTGACGTCTTTTCGGAATTTTTAATCCGCTTTGACGTCTTTTTCGGAATTTTAATCTGTTTTGACTTCTTTTCCGAATTTTAATCTGTTTTTGACGTCTTTTCGGAATTTTAATCCGTTTTGGACGTCATTTCGGAATTTTTAATCTGTTTTGACGTCTTTTCCGAATTTTAATCTGTTTTGACGTCTTTTCGGAATTTGAATCCGTTTTGACGTCTTTTCGGAATTTGAATCCGTTTTGACGTCTTTTTCGGAATTTAATCCGCTCTGACATCTTTTCGGAATTTAAATCCGTGTTGACGTCTTTTCGGAATTTTAATCCGTTTTGACGTCTTTTCGGAATTTTAAACCGTTTTAACATCTTTTCGGAATTTTAATCTGTTTTGACGTCTTTTCCGAATTTTAATCTGTTTTGACGTCTTTTCGGAATTTTAATCCGTTTTGACGTCTTTTCGGAATTTTAATCCGTTTTGACGTCTTTTCGGAATTTTAATCCATTTTGACATCTTTTCGGAATTTTAATCCATTTTGACGTCTTTTTCGGAATTTTAATCTGTTTTGACGTCTTTTTCCGAATTTTAATCTGTTTTGAGGTCTTTTCGGAATTTGAATCCGTTTTTTTACGTCTTTTTGGAATTTTAATCCGTTTTGACGTCTTTTCGGAATTTTAATCCGTTTTGACGTCTTTTTGGAATTTTATTCTGTTTTGACATTTTCCGAATTTTTAATCTGTTTTGCCTTTTTTTTTGGAATTTTAATCCGTTTTGACGTATTTTTTAACTCGTGGATATGCGAAGCTTAGCTACGGGTTTTTGTGAGGACTCCGATATGCAAATGTGTCACTCACTAAAGGTGTAGACACTTTCGTAATTAGTCGTAATTAGTCGGCCCGAACTCGAGAGCGCGCGAGCCCGACGCCATATTGGAGAAGTAACCGCGCAAACACGATGGGAGATTACAGTGAGTGGTCATTTTTTCTCGCGTTTTTCGGACGATGAGCGAAAGTTTTCAAGTTTCAATACTAATAATATTCCTCCGTCGTCTTCTAAGAAGAAAGAAAAAAAATTTTTTTTTTTTGAAACGACGGGTTGTCGAACTCTCGAAGTCCTGCTTCAGAACTCAGAACACTACCACTGCGCCACGCCAGCAGCTGTTGGGTTTGAAGGTGTATTTAAAACATATAAATGCATTTATACCCAGACTCGAGTCAGCGCGAGCCTCGCTGTTGTGTTTGCGCGGTTGCTATTTCACTCAGTGCATGCATCGTGCCCAGAGCCTGTATTGTGGTGATTTTGTAGCACCATTAGGTGTCTTACTAAATTGAAGTGGGACTTCGAATGTTTCGAAACTAGTACTATGGCCAACTTGAAGGCTGAATTTCATGAGTCTCTGACTCGTCCGGGGCGTTAAACATGACGAGGAGATGAGCATTTGCTCTTCGACCCCTCAAGCTCAGGGGGGGTATATAAATTCCAGCTTGCTGGAAAGTGACCTGAAAATGAGTAAATCTCATGCTAATGTGGTAAGCTTTGATGAGAATGTGTCTTATTTGCTTTTGCCGACCTTGACAAACTTATGTGAGCGAAACGAACACTTCTTAATGAACGAAACAGCTATTGAAAACAGGACAGACATTGGCACAATTGACGAGTCCATGATGCGAAACCAAAGTTATGTGGCCATCCAGGACAACAAACATCGCTTGGAAGACTTGTGTAACTGATTTAAGCTTAAATACTAGCAGGAATGGAGTTGAAGAAGTATCGAAACGGTCAAGAAGTAAGTCAAAGTTTACTGGTAAATATGGACGCGCCTGCCGTGACAGAGAACCATCGAGATTACAATGCAAGAAAATCAGTAAAATGTTCAAAAAAAGTAAGTCAAGTAGAACGTATTAAGCGTTATATCATGTAACAATACACCACATTCGTCTGCAATGAAAAACTTTCTTTCCATCGATTTCCGAATTTACCTTGCCACTAGATTGTGTAGAAGTAGACCTGTTGGAAAAAATACTTGTTCAGCTTACTGTTGTATGACTCATGATATTTATATTGTGAAAACAAGAACTAATAAGCATAAAAATACAGATGTATTGCTTTATGTTAATGATCATTGTGGCTTGAATGACTGTTATTCAATAAAGTGTAATAAACAACAAGAAAAGTATTGTGTTTCAAGGGCAAAGGAGATTCACTGAAAGAAACGGAGCAGTGGTATTTGAAGTAAAAATAATATTTGCGGGACTTAAATGTTTCGAAGTAAGATAAAAACAGTGCATTGGGGAAAAATGAACAAGTATTTGTCCTTGCGTCATGCATAATAGCCGTAGGGGAGGGGGAGGGGGGGGGGGGGGGGAGGGTACTCTGATTTTTTGGTATGGCCAGTACCCCACCTCCCCGTGCAGGCAGCAAAAATTGCATGCACGGTATTCTGTGTTTTTAAAGTGGGCAACAAGCCCATATCGCAAAGAAAAATCAGGAATCCCTTAGTAATAGCACATTATTAATCTATCTATAACTTCGGACACCTCTGGCTCTGTAGCCTTCTCTCAGGAAGCCCCAATACTACAGTGAGTTAATGCAGGCTGTTGCTTTCGTAGGCACTTATTATCACATATATGATCTCTGGAACAGGCGGAAAGGTCCATAAACCTAACAAGTTAAAATTTCTAACATCCCCTCAAGTATGTGTTTGTAATATGTATACAACAAAAGCCGACGAACAAAGCCTTGCCTTTGTGAGATGACAGCAATCTCGCATTGTATACGACCCTTGTTTTAACAGGCTTTAATAATAGAACAATAATTGCAAGTTCACTAACATGTTTCATCTCTAGATTACTTTATCCACGAGTTGGCCATAGGTATTCTTTGATTGGAATTTTAATCCGTTTTGACATCTTTCGGAATTTTAATCCTTGTTGACGTCTTTTCGGAATTTTAATCCGTTTTGACGTCTTTTCGGAATTTTAATCCATTTTGACATCTTTTCGGAATTTAATCCATTTTGACATCTTTTCGGAATTTTAATCTGTTTTGACGTCTTTTCCGAATTTTAATCTGTTTTGACGTCTTTTCGGAATTTTAATCTGTTTTTACGTCTTTTCCGAATTTTAATCTGTTTTGACGTCTTTTCGGAATTTTAATCCGTTTTTGTCGTCATTTCGGAATTTGAATCTGTTTTGACGTCTTTTCCGAATTGAATCTGTTTTGAGGTCTTTTCGGAATTTGAATCCGTTTTTACGTCTTTTCGGAATTTTAATCCGTTTTGACGTCTTTTCGGAATTTTAATCCGTTTTGACGTCTTTTTGGAATTTTAATCTGTTTTGACATATTTTCCGAATTTTAATCTGTTTTGACTTTTTTGTGGAATTTTAATCCGTTTTGACGTTTTTGGAATTTTAATCCGTTTTGACTTCTTTTTGGAATTTTAATCCGTTTTGACGTCTTTTTGGAATTTTAATCCGTTTGACTTCTTTTCGGAATTTTAATCCGTTTTGACGTCTTTTCGGAATTTTAATCCGCTCTGACATGTTTTCCGGAATTTTAATCCGTGTTGACTTTTTTTCGGAATTTTAATCCGTTTTGACGTCTTTTGGGAATTTTAAAACCGTTTTAACAGCTTTTCGGAATTTTAATCTGTTTTGACACCTTTTCGGAATTTTAATCTGTTTTGACATCTTTTTGGAATTTTAATCCGCTTTGACGTATTTTGGAATTTTAATCCGTTGTGACGTCTTTTTGGAATTTTAATCCGTATGGACGTCTTTTCGAATTTTAATCCGTTTTGACGTCATTTCGGAATTTTAATCCGCTCTGACGTCTTTTCGGAATTTTAATCCGTGTTGACGTCATTTCGGAATTTTAATCCGTTTTGACGTCTTTTACGGAATTTAAACCGTTTTAAACATCTTTTCGGAATTTTAAACCGTTTTGACATCTTTTCGGAATTTTAATCTGTTTTGACACCTTTTCGGAATTTTAATCTGTTTTGACGTCTTTTCGGAATTTTAATCCGTTTGACGTCTTTTTGGAATTTTAATCCGTTTTGACGTCTTTTTGGAATTTTAATCCGTTTTGTCGTCTTTTCGGAATTTTATCCGTTTTGACGTCTTTTTGAATTTTAATCCGTTTTGACGTCATTTCGGAATTTTAATCCGCTTTGACGTCTTTTTGGAATTTTAATCCGTTTGACGTCATTTCGGAATTTTAATCCGTTTTGACGTCTTTTTGGAATTTTAATCCGTTTTGACGTCATTACGGAATTTTAATCCGTTTTGACGTCATTTCGGAATTTTTATCCGTTTTGACGTATTTTTGGAATTTTAATCCGTTGTGACGTCTTTTTGGAATTTTAATCCGTTTTGACGTCATTTTAGAATTTTAATCCGTTTTGACGTCTTTTTGGAATTTTTATCCGTTTTGACGTATTTTTGGAATTTTAATCCGTTGTGACTTCTTTTTGGAATTTTAATTCGTTTTGACGTCATTTTAGAATTTTAATCCGGTTTTGACATATTTTCGGAATTTTAATCCACTTTGACGTCATTTCGGATTTTTAATCCGTTTTGACCTCCTTTCGGAATTTAATCCGTTTTGACGTCTTTTCCGAATTTTGAACAGCTTTGAATTCGGAATTTTAATCCGCTTTGATGTCATTTCGGAATTTAATCCGTTTTGACGTCATTACGGAATTTTAAAAGGAAAAAAACCCCAGAAGGTTGGCTATCTGACCCGACAAATTAATGGAGAACGTATGATAATTTGGTGAGACTCATTTATATCTATTGACCCGTTGACATCTTGCCTTAAAAACCTATCTGGAACCCTGCCTTCGCCAAATCCTTAAACACAGAATCCCCTTTGATAATAACTAAGTAGTTGATATCTTGTATTTCCATGCACAGCTAACCGCCCTTTTTTTGCTTTCACAGCATGTGGTGCAGTGCGTTTTTGTCGCCGTGAAAACGATTGGTAACATAATGCTTGTCACGATGCTCTTCCAGTTTTTGTTTGCCGTTATTGGAGTTCAGTTGTTTAAGGTGAGATCCTATGCTTTCACTGAATGGCCTAACAGTCTGTGCCTGGTCAAGCGGTCTGGATTTGAACTCTGGCTGGTTATTGTTTGTGTTTTTTGGACAAGACACTTAACTCTACCAGAGCCTCTCTCCACCCAGGATAGCGTGTTCCAGGCTCTCGGATAGTGAAAAAGCGAAAAAGAGAACGGCCGCGCGAAGGGAGTCTGGGACAGAGATTAGCTCCCAGACTCCCTTCGCGCGGCCATTCTCTTTTTCTCTTTTTCACTATCCGAGAGCCTGGAACAGGCTACACCAGGAGTATCAATGGATACCGGCGAATTGCTGAGGCAACCTCTTAAAAATACTGCGGGTTACCTGCGATGGACTAGCATCCCATCAGGGGAGTAGCGATACTCCTAATCACTTCATGTTACAGAAACTGGAGTTAAGTGCCAACACTGATGAGCATTCTGGCTCCTGTTATCCATTGGATTGGAACAGACTTTAACTTACTGACGAGCAACTATGCATGAAAACAGGTTACTAACTCATTCATTGCTTCCATACTCGCACAGGGAACATTCTTTTATTGCACAGACGAGGAGAAGCTTTCTGAACTTCAATGCCGGTAAGTCGCCGATAATGAATTCCTAAATTTGTTGACTTTTTGATAAGAAATGTTTCTGTTGCAGGTAAATCATGACAAATATAATAATAATTTCACCTTTAGCAGATCCCCCACATCCTGTCTAAGTCGGACACTTGCGCATTTCTCAAGGGTGTCCGAGTAATACAGGGTTGACTGTAGAAGTCTGGTGATCAGATCAACGTTATTAATTCCAATTATTATATGGCTGACTCTATGAATGGGAAAGGTGAAGCAAATCCTGTGCTCTGATTGGCTACCCGCGCGGTCAAGATGTCGGGATGTCCCGCTGTGTTCCCACAAGAAACATTTTACTGATGCCGTTTCATAATTTGCACGAAGAAAATTTTTTTTTCCGAGTCAACCCAAATATTTTCAAGTCTCTTTCTATCGATGGAGTCCAAAAACAAAGAAATAGTCGTCTCGGTTCATAAACACGCAAAAAAGAACAATATTCCGCCATCTTGACCTCACGCTTGGCATAACCTATATGTCTTTCTTCCTTGCTATGTTTGTTCGAAATAGTTTTCCTCGTACAAATTGTTTAATGCAGTTTCTTTTCGTTTCTTTTAGGGGACCGTTTGTTGAGTTCAAGGGGCCTGGATTATCTAACCCTGTGGTAAGTCACGCACTTTGTCACCTGTAGTACATTAGTTGTGCAACCCTTTTGACTTGTCACGCGCCGCGTATAGTAGCCACACCCAGCACAATGGAACACGTAGTGCACTGCTTACCTATGGTTACACAGTCACGCACTATTACAGTGGTCACGCAACGTTTCATTAGGCACACACAACACAATGGTAACTCATTTTCATTGGTCACATTCACTTTCACCAGTAGCCTGGTATGCTCCAGCTTAAACTAGTTACGCCCGTTTCTTGTAGTCACACTTGGCAATGAAACAGTTCGACTGCTGGTCACACTAGTAGTTACCTGTCATGCACAGTCATTCAAGTCACTCAAGTATTGATTAGTTGGCACGCCACGTTTCACTAGTCACACAACACAATGGTAACGCACATACACTGGTCACATTTACCTGAACTTTGGTCACGCACGTTTCTTGTGGTCACGCCTTGGCAATGAAACAGTTCGACTGATTTCCATTGCAATGTGTTACTCTTGATGACAGGAAAAGAAGAGGGAGTGGAAAAGACACGACTTCAATTTTGACAATGTTGGTAATGCCATGTTGACGCTGTTTACAGTGATGACCTTCGAGGGATGGCCAAGGTGAGTGAGCATGCGTACTACTTACTTGTGTGCATTCATATAAAAAAACATCGAACTTTTCCGTGCTTGAAACAAAGTCACGTAACGTTGTACGCAAGATAATTTATCCTAGGCAGTTGGCTCCATTTTCCCTCTCAAATTATAACTTCACGCACTAGGATTGTGCATTTCTTATGAGCGAGAGATCCCTCCTGTAGCTTTACTAAATTTCGTGATTGACCCAGATTTCTAGAAATTATGTCATACCCATGAATTGCATGCGATACTGTATGTTAGCGTGGGGTCAGTATTGTCTCGGTTTTGGACTTAAAACTAAAAAAACCCCGCATATTTCCATCCACAGTTGATTTGGCCTTTGTTTATCTCAGGGAAAAAGGATGAAATAGCTAATGGGAAAATTAAATAATTGGGAAAATTTTAATTACCCCCGATACTCCATTAGTTCCCCCTCCCTTTGAAGCCGTATTTTTGGTCCCCCTCCCTTTCCCCACGACCACCTTGCTCATTAAAAATGGACGGTACATCTTCTCGCGTGCGACAAGCCTACGACACGAATTGTTTAGTGCAAATCAAGGTTCAACTTGCTTACGATTATCGTGTACGACACGAAAAATGTCGTAGGATTTTGAAACAACAAGTCGACAAGTCGTAGCCACAGGCAATGTAAACAATGAGAGTTGTATACGATTTTTGCATGATGCCGAGCAGCGCGAGCTACGTAAGTCCGTGTGACAACGTTGTACCGTCTAAATCGGCCCTAAAAAAACGTTTTTATCTTCATTGCTTGGCAGTATCTTGGAGCATTCCATCGACTCCACCGATGTAGACGAGGGTCCATTCCAGAACAATCGTCCATGGGTGGCTATCTACTACATCATTTACATCATTATCATCGCCTTCTTCATGGTGAACATCTTCGTTGGTTTTGTGATCGTCACTTTTCAGAGCGAAGGAGAAGAGGAGTTCAAAGGATGTGAACTGGACAAGAATCAGGTGAGTAACAGCGATCAACATTGATTTTCTCCTTGCAATATCAATACATTGTCAAGCATTACAGTTGATGAGAATAACGGAAATCATTAACTAGGTGGCCAATAATCAAAGCAAAGCTTTAAACTATACCAAATGATTTATTTTGTTAACACTCGTACCCTGCTCTGACATTTCTATAAAACTTTTCTTAACAAAATAAATATTTTTTTTATCTACGATGCGAAAATTGTTACTCGAGATAACCCACGGCTCTTTGATATTCTGATGAACACAGGGACTCGTCAGTTACAATGTAAGTTGAATTTAACGAAGATTGTAACGGGCGATGACAGAAGCCTCTGTGGAAACATGTCTTTGAAACTTAAAAGGACACTGTCCTGATTTTAGAAAGATTTTTGGGAAGCTCAGAAACATATCTAGATCATAGGAAGTTGAACAATAATGGTTTGATTCTGTAGAATAGCACTCGACAAATGACAGGAACCCATTAGGAAGTGAGGATGACGAACGACAGCGAGGATGGAAATGGATTGCAATATGGATTTTTGAAAAAACGTTAGGATGTCAGTTTTTCAAAGTTTCAATTTGGCTCGGAAATCTTTGAAATTTTGGAAACATTTTGTTGCAGTATGGAATTTCTTGAAGAAATCGCTTTTTATCATTTAGTTAGAGTTTATTAAGTTCTTATTTCATAGATTTGGGGACCATTTCATGCATTTATAACAGTTTTCAGCAAATACGCCGGGACAGTGTCCCCTTTAAAAACATTGTTTATTCTTAAAATAATTATTACGAGTCTGCTGTTATCTCGACCTTTTGGCAACTCATTTTCGTATGAAAGGTTGTGCACCAGGACTCGTTTTTAAAACAGTGGCAAAAAGCAACTCGGAAATGGCCTATCGATCTGCCAGTATTGTAAAAATACAGTAATGTGAGAAAAATGTTAATTCAGATTTTTTTCTTTGTCCCACACTCAAAACAAACTGAATTTTCATTTACCTAGCTTAAAATTTACAGTTGAACCTCTCCGTAATACGGACACCGAAGGGACGGAGCAAAGTGTCCGTATTAGAGAGGTGTCCGTATTATAGAGGTCATGAATGTGACGTCACTTTAAAGGCTCCACTGACGATAAGAAATGTCGAAGATAAATGGCGATAACATGTCGATAAACTGATTGAAAACAAATGCTATTTTTATTGTATGGAAAATGGAACAATTGATTAACTTTGACCTGTAACCACAAACAGGAAATTGTATCGAATGCGAACTGTTATCACTGGAGTGTCCGTAATAAAGAGGTTAAGTTTATATGAATTTGCTCTCTGGGGCCGAGATCTAGTGTCCGTTGTCCGTATTAGAGAGGGTCCGTATTAGAGAGGGTCCTAGACTACGAGTAGTCCATGATTTTTCTCAGATCGACCGGGCGAGCGCGCGCACGAAACACGTGGAAATCTCGCGCCCGCGAGAAGACGCGACGTGACTCGTGGTCAAAGGGGGTCCGTATTAGAGAAGAGAATATATGGGAATTTTGCCGGGACCAAGGGAACTGTCTGTAATAGAGAGGTGTCCGTAAGGAGAGGTTCGACTGTGCCATATTTCTTTCTTTATTACTATTGATTAATGTGTATATATTTTCCTTTCCTTCATCAGCGCCAGTGTATCGAGTTTGCTCTCAAAGCCAAACCCTTGAGACGTTACATACCCGATAATCGGACACAATTCCATATATGGCGTGTGGTGACGTCACAGGCATTTGAATACCTCATCTTCGCGTTTATTGTGTGCAACACAGTGGTTTTAATGATGCAGGTATGTTAGTCTTTGCGTGACCACGAGGGCATGGCGTGACCTATCACCCAAGTCTCGTACGTCACGCAAACAGTTGCTGTATGTATAAAAGCCCACCGATACCTTAGCTCCACTTCTTGCTCTTTGATACAGATGATTTGGAGAATGAAATCAACGAGGCGCCTGTTAATGTGATCCATTTAAGCACAACGCTTTTCGCAAAGACATATTGCAAAATAACGAAAGAAAGCGCGTTAGCCGATGAAAAGTGCGCGTGACAAATTGCTTGACACAGTTTACATAATACAGTTGAATCCCGATAACTCGAACCTTCAACTGTATGTTTGTTTCAGGCTGCAACTTGTGGAGATTTGTAGAAATTTGTTTGCAGAGAATAAGTACAAATCGTGTCAACTTTTTCGCGAAACTCGAAAAAATAAAACAGTTGCGCTCGGGGACGGTTGGTACGCATAACATCGCGCAATTGTTTGTTTGTTTTTCACCCAGATGGACACAAATTTGTTAGTACATGTAATAGTTCTCTTAAAAGCCAACAATAAGAAACGTCTGAAATTATAAGTAGCTGGCTGATTTACTGTAATCCGTCTTTGTGAAGCTCGCGTCCCCGTGAACAAAAATAACCCATGTTTGTCAGAGCGGTTTTCAATTGAGTGTCTTAAAACCAAAACCAAAGCAAATACAATGTCCAATCACAACAAACGTAGACAACACAATGAACCAACTAAAACTCGAAGCAAATACACGTAACCGGCGCCAAGCGCGGGAAAACACGTGTGACCAAGTCGCGATTGTTTTTCGGCTTTGTATCTGATTGGTTGAGAGATGGCGCGTTTTTTTTTTAAACCAATCAAAGAACGTAGCAAAGAAAAACCAAAGCAATTCCGGATTACTTTAAAACTGAAAACTGAATATATGTACTTGTTTCTTGTGTCAGTATTACCAAGAACCTAAACTGTACACACGAGTGTTGGACGGCTTCAACATTGGCTTCACAGCCGTGTTTTTTCTGGAATGTATACTCAAGCTCGTAGCTTTTAAACCCAAGGTAAGAACCAAAGTTTGTAGTACGATGGTATTAGAGACCTTTAAATGCGAGGACGACTACGAGATTTAAGCCCAAGTTTTCAGCCAAACACTGAGATAAGTAGGAGGCGCGGTGGCCTAGCGCGTTGGACTCCGATCAAGCGGTCTGGGTTCGAGCGCTGATCGGGTCACTGTGTTGTGTTCTTGGGCAAGTTAAAACTCTCACATTGCCTCTCTCCGCACAGGAGTATACATGTGTACCGGCGGATTGTTGGGGCTTGGGAGAGTAGCAATACTCCTACTCGCTTTTGCTATAGAAACTGATATTAGCGCCAATACTGATAGGTCATTTGGCTCCCTCGATCCATTGGATGGAAAACAGACTAATACAACTTGGAATTGAGTTGAATGATCTCATTCTGCTCAACAATATGTGATTGGTTTTCTTGTACAGTCAAATCTCGTTATAACGGATACCCTCGGGACGTAGTTTGGAGTCCGTAATAGCGAGAGTCCGCAATAGCGGGAGTCATTTTCAGTCAAACCTCTATAGCTTTTTGCCGAGGAGAGGGCTGGATTTTTTCCGACATAGCGGGGGTCCGTAACAACGGGGTGTCCACAAGGCGAGAGTTGACTGTATAAGTCGCCCCGGTTACAGTAACACGTTTTGAATTAATATGCTTTTATCTACCTCCTCTAGAACTACTTTATAGATAGATGGAATCTGTTTGACTTCATTATAGTGGTTGGCAGTGTCGTTGATATTACCATGAATGAAGTATCGGTGAGTACAGTACTGGGAAAATACCTGGGGGTGCTGGAGGGGGAGGGAGGGAGGGGGGGGGGATATGACGGGAGCCCGGGAGTAAAGGGGGAGGGAAGTCTATGGGAGGCGGAGAAAGAGATTACAGGAATCGGGATACCCACCCCACCAAATACAATGAAACCCACAGTTTAGCAGCTCGCAAAGGAGACTTTAATAATCAATGTTTGACAACTTTTCCTTTGGTTTAGTTCAGTTGAATGTTACTCACCGTATAAATTATGAGTTGATAAATTAATTACTCGTAAGACCTCGCATGTAATATGGCACAAATTAACATACATTCCCATTGGTGGATTCTACCCTTAATCATTACACATTCGAAGACAACGAAGACCTTTACCAAGTTTTACTTTCCGCTAAAGGTTGACATTTTATTTGAAACCTGATTTAAAGTAAAGTTAACACAAATTGTTTTAATTTTTTAAAGTGATTGTTTAGTTTTTCATTTTACTTTTGACTTGATAATGACGTGAAGTAGCGTCGAAACGTTCTTTCAGTTTTTTCTGATCTATTTTAAAAATATCCTTGCGTTTACCTTCGCTATAAGATTGTTTAGTTATTAATTATAAAGTTAAATGTATTCTTATTGTAAATAAATCCACCGCTCTGCAAATTACCCATTAATAATTTTTTTTAATCATAAACCCTTTGACCCATAAACCCAATGTTTTTCCTCATTGCCGCTAAACCCTTCTACGTGTGTTCTATCCACTAATAACTCTCATATCTCGGTAACTTGTTCCCAGGGTCTTTCTTCCCGTACGATGTGAAAGGGACCCTGGGAACGAGTATCAGACTGCAATAAACCATTTCCGAGGCCATTTCCGCGTTCACTTCGACCTCGGTTTCAAAATGAGTCCACTTTCATGTGGTAACCTTTAACTCTGTTGATAAAACCCTTTCAGTTGGAAGTGAAAGGGTTAAACAATGGCATAAGAAAATATCGCCTGCCCTTATTAAAGTGCTACAGACTCTTAATAAACCTAACGCCCATTAATTAATAAGTTAAAGTATGAATCAACCATATGATAAATCATTTTGCTTAAAGTACTTGTTAAGGGGCGGGCTAATGCTGAATCATGTTGCTAAGGGATAAGAACGCTTTGCCTTTGTAGGATGTTTTCAGGAGGCATCGAGGTATTTCTGAGCTGGAGTTAGCAATGGAGAGCGGCTCCGATGGACGAATACAGCGAATTGTAAGAAGACAATAAACGAACGCTCCATCTTACATGACTGACTTTGAGTGTAGTTAGGCTGATTTTAAAAGTGAACATTTCAACATCGCTGTTAATGAACTTATAAAAACGTAAATTAAACATTGAGTAAAGAAATCAAAATCTAAAAACTTAACTGGCTGTATCAACAGAGTCACGCACACGACTCTCGCAGAGTCACGCGTCACGCAGAGTCACGCGTCACGTTAATTACTAAAGAATTAAAATCAAACATTTTCTTAACTTGCTCTTATACAATAAGTAAAATCAAAGCCATTCAAATGACGATTATGAGATAAATCTTTAAACGCCGTTGAACAAATAAAAATTGTTTTAAACTCACAAGAACTTAAAGGCATCTTAACACATATTTTCATCTCATGACTGCAAGTCGGGAGTTTTTTGTGGATCGTTCAGCTCGTTTTGCTAATATCCCTGTTGTATTTTAATTTCTTCAGAGTGAGCAAATGTTTGCTTTTGGCTTCTTTCGTTTGTTCCGCGCCTTGCGTCTGGTGTGAAACTTCTCAACCAGGGGTCTGGGATCAAGACTCTTCTTTGGACCTTTATCAAGTCGTTTCAGGTGAGCCTTACTGTTAGTGTACCTTTATTTACTTGGTAACTGGCTTTCAATAGAGCAGTTTTCAATTGAGTGTCGAAAGTAAACATGAGTTTGCTTCGGTTTTGCTTTACTACGCTCTCTGATTGGTCCAAAAAACTCGCTTTACTTTCTAACCAATCAGATGCCAAACTAAAACAAATCGCCGTGACTTGGTCGCACGCGTGTTCCCCGCGCTTGGCGCCGGTTACATGTATGTGCTTCGAGCTCTGATTGGTTCCTTGTGTTGTTCCTTGTTTTTTCCCCCCGACTGTTTGTGATTGGCCAGAGTGATTACTTTGGTTTTAATTTTACTACATTCAAAACCAAATGACGAAAATCTCTAAAATTTTTGGCGCGAAATTTCGGAGACTTTCGTGCTTTGTTCTCGCGAAATTTCGTCGAAATTTCGGAAAGCTTCGAATTACCTCGAAACGAAAGTCGACTAAATTTCGTTTTCATGTAACTAGAGAAAATTCGAGGAAGCGAAATTAACTAAGCCTCTCTCTAATATCCATCCGCTCTATAATTGGTCTTAATAGCTGTTATTACAGTTGAGCCCGCAGTCAAATATTCTTTTGTTTTTAAAAAGCCTGCAAACGAGTTAGGCTCGATTTCCGTCGCTCTCTCGAGTCCGGTCTTCGTTCTGGCTCATTTTCCCGAACAGCGGCTGGTAATCGAGCCTACAAATGAGGCTAATGGGCCAATACAATGCCAGATTGACCCTCGTTTGCATGTCAAACGGCTAACAATAACAGATTGACCCTTTCGCCTCGTTTGCATGTCAAACCGCTGACTTATGTAATAACTCAGTGCTATTATACATGTTACGTTAGTTGCTCAATATTCATCCCAAGCCACGTTTACACGAATTCCTCGCAAACCTCTGGTGGGTATTCTATTTATCTACGTTTGCAAGTTCATGAGAAACTTGACAAGTTAGCACTTCGAAAGCGAGACTGGGTTGGGGTGAAAATAGCTAGCCTGAAGTAAATATCAATATGGGCTATTTCAATGTCTCTCCATTCTTGAGAAGATGATAGTTCGGTTTGTCACGAGCGTGAGCGACTGGAGTCGAACCCATGACCTCCCGCACACTGTTCGGATGCTCTAACCACTGAGCTCCAGGAGACTTGTGGCGAGCTAGGACATTTACATTGTTTAATTCTTGTTTCTGCTCGTTCCAGGCTCTCCCCTTATGTGGCTCTTCTTATTGTGATGATGTTCTTTATTTATGCTGTAATTGGAATGCAGGTAAGGTTACGAGTGATGAAGATTAAGACAGATTACAAAGCTCGCATAAACATTATTGTCAGGTCAGAAAGAAATTAAGTTTAAGTCACATTGTAAGCCAGTGTTCCCGATAAGAGAGGGTTCTCAGGTCAAAAACCCGTTGGCTACCTGACTCGACAAATTAATGCAAAACTTCTGATGATTTAACGAGGCCATATCTATTGACCCGTTGCAATTCCTCATTGACGTGGAACCCTGGTAAGCACTGGGTAATGTACAGTTAGAAACTCATTTTATTTTATGGCAAGGAGCATTCTGATTGGTTCCCTGAGCGGTCCCGCGAATTTTGCAGTACGGACCGCTAAGATGGACCGCTCACGAACTCATTTCGCCGAATTCCTTTTATGAAACATTGAACAAAATAAAACTGTTTTTCTATTAAGTAGAAACATTTTTGCTCATGTCTGGCGGACAATTTTGGTTAAACTTTTCGCAAAGCGGCCTGAAAAATGCAAGAATATGCTTAGCTTTGGCGCGCGCGCGTTAGCCGAGAATGGTTGCATTAATTTATCAGCAAATTTTTAAAAAAGCCATTATTATAATAAAAACTTTATTGAACTAGCTTGTTCGGTCCGTATTGGGAAATATTGGTCTCGTTCTTTTTTGCAAGTTGCAAGAAACGAGACCAATATTTTCCCAATACGGACCTCACGCTAGTTCAATAACATCTATATACAAGGCAAAGTAAATTACGTAATGCCCTCTCATGAGCCAAGTGGTGTACATAGTCTTGGAGGGTGCTTAACTCCACATCGCGGGTTACCCCGTACCCCTGTCCAGCATATTTGTTAGATTGTCATAACAATTCGCCCGTATCCATACACCTGGATGGTGAGAGGTACTGTGAGAATAATTAAGTGTCTTACTCAAGACTGAGGAAACACGAGTAAAATGATCTGAAAGTCCGGACCTCTGGTTCGTAAGGTGAAAAAATAGGCACCTTACGTCGCGACAATCTGGGACCTTACGCAACCACGGCGGCGACGCGGAAGAAAACGTCGATAAAAAACTGAATTTAGACTTAAGAATATCGCGATAATCTAGATGCATTCAGTTTGTCTTTCGGTGCAAGAGCTATCCTCAGCTGAATATGTAAAGATCGCGCTCAATTCTAAACATCAACTTGAAAATTTCGTCGTCGTGTTTTCACAAGGCGTTCTCCACAAAACGATGTTTTTGCAGAGGACGGCTAAGTAATGTACCAAGATTATAACGCACGTGCAGAACCATTGTGATTATCATTAAACGTTTTGTTTAGCGACGTTCTCGTTGCCGTTGCCGTCGTGGCTTTCGTAGGGTATTCGTAAAACTCACCGGACCTCCAATACACAAACGTTCCTGTATTTGATCCATTCCCCTGCTGCTCTTCTCTGTCCCTGCTTCGTGTCTTCCCGCGTCCGCGTCCCCATCCTCCCTCGCCATTCTCTCTTACCCTTCTTTTACCTTCCCCTTCCCTCTTCTTCCATTTACCCTGTTGCTTAAGATTCTGTCTAACATCAATTGTGTTTTCTCCAGATGTTTGGTCGTATCGCTCTTGACTCTGACACGTCAATGAACAGAAATAACAACTTCCAGACATTCCCTCAGTCTCTAATGGTGCTCTTCAGGTAAAGAAACGCCGTTTGCTAATACAGCCAACCCCCTTATTATAAAGGAGCTATGTCGCGATATTTTAAGTCATTTTTGCGACGTACAAATAAAATAACCTTCAAATTAAAGGAAACCTTCAAATAATTGTTTATTAACGTAGAGAAACACTAAAGGGATAATAAGAAACAAAACAAGAACAAGCATGGTTAAGGATGGAGAAGATTAAGACGGAATGCAAACGACGAACTTGTTACAAACATTTAGGTTAAAATTTTCAAGATGCACAAACCGTGACCGCACTTTGTTCCTTTTGTTGATGAGTTCAATGCTTTATCATTTTCACCTTGTGACCATAAGTTAATAGAGGGAAATGGTTTATGAAGCCCGGCAAACTTCAAAGGAGCAAACAAAGATGGCAAGATTTATGTTGGAATGTCCATGACCGTGCACATCTTTTGTTTTGCGCTCATACACTATGCATGAATTACGTAATTGCAACGTTGCTATTGGTTAGTTGCTTGAACACACGTAAACACCTATTGTAATTTGTCAGGTTTTGTGCACGGTCAACCCCAAAATAGCGAACAAAAGCATATAACAAAGAACTTTGTTGGGCTTCTTAACCATTTCCCTCTGTTAACTATGCTTGTGACATATCGTATCAGGCTTGTACTACGCCCTAATAATCCCACGTTAATTCCTCGTCTGGTGATCTCCAGGTCAGCCACTGGTGAAAACTGGCAGCAAATCATGTTAGCGTGTACACATCGGGATGACGTCAAGTGTGACCCGAACGCCGACCCGCAAGAAGACTCGGGACTGTGTGGCTCGGACTTTGCCTACTTCTACTTTGTGTCCTTTTACTCCATCTGTTCATTCTTGGTAAGTATGACGTCATCCGTGACGTAGCTACTTTAAAATCAGTTTACACTAGTAATGCGACACTCGCAGGTCCTCGCGAAGCTCGGGGGAGTGACAATTGTTTTTTTTTGGGGGGGGGGGGGGGGGGGGATGAAGGATTTGACATAAGAATACACAATAAAGGTTGCGCCATGAAATGGCCGGGGGCGTAATTTATAGCCTCGGGCTACGTAACCAGTTACGGCCGGTTATCACGGGTGATTTGTTGCTGTTGCTTAGTAACGGTCACTCGGCGCGACTTAACAACGACTTCTGGGTATTCGTTTTAAAAAGCATGGATCAATTCTTGAGTAGTTGTTCCTGTTTCTGTCTACATTTTGCCGGCAGATTATGTCGAAGTCAGTGTAATTACCAAAATAGGAAAAAGAACCCCAGGCGGATTTGAACCCTCGCTCCCAGTCCCGATGATCAGATTGAAAGGTTAGCGCCTTCACCATTAGGCCACGAGCGTGCCGTGTGACATCTTTTCCGCCAGAAACCGTCGTCAGAAATATGACCGTAAACTGTACACGAGATTTGATCCCGCCTGAGCCCTTTGACGGACAAAATCATAAGCTTCGCGCGCTCGGCCTTCGGACTTGCTTTGCGAGGAATGAAAAGGAAAAGCAAATTTAATTCTTATTTGTTGATAATGTTGTTCATCTTGCTACATTTCACCCTGTTGTAGATCATCAACTTGTTCGTTGCTGTCATCATGGACAATTTTGACTACCTGACACGCGATTGGTCCATTCTCGGGCCCGCATCATTTGGACGAGTACGTGAGGGTCTGGTCCGAGTACGACCCGGATGCGCGTGGCTGCGTCAAACACGTGGACATCGTGACTGTTCTCAAGCGAATAGCGCCTCCCTTGGGCTTTGGAAAGTTCTGTCCACATAGAGAAGCATGCAAGGTATTAATATAACCAGTTCAAATTTAAAGGGTACAGTGGAATCCCGATTTCTCGAACCTCCAAGGGAAACGAAAATTGTTTTGAGAAATCGAGAGTTATCGAGGGTAAAATTACAGTGAAACAAATCCAAGGGAAACGACTTTTGTTTCGAGTTATTGATCGGGGTTTTCGGAGAAAATCGGGATTCCACCGTATTTGAAGGGGGGGGGGGGGGGGTGTCGTTATTGTGGTGGGGAGGAAGTAATTCCCTATTAGCAACTCCTTCAGGGTTTGGAAGGAGGAGGAGTCGTTATTGGGGTGGGGAGAGGAGTCATTACGTTCTGATTCTTGTTAGTTCGATTTTCTTTTCCATTCGCTTTTGAAATTCTGTTAGATCTCGCAAATAGCTTTAATTTCCAAAAATTCTACCTCAAAATGTTATTTCTGTGGAAAGTTATTGAACATGAAAGATTTCCTTCATTATTTTTCTGTAATTAGCTGTTGACATTTCAGTCATATCTTCAATTATCCAATAATTGTCTGCGCTGCGTGGCCGATTTCATAGCGAGCGACAAAGGTTTCTCCTACCACTTCCAGAGTCAAAGCAAAGTGACTTCCATCAAATCCATTAAAGCAAAAATGAAGTCGCCCTGTACAAATACTACCTAAAGTTAATTTTAGGTTGAATTGATTCTGCGACACAAAACAGCGCACAAGTCGCTAGCGTGCGACCCGCGTGCATTTGTTTACTCCAATATTCGCATACTGTGCCTGTGAAAATAACTGTGGAAGATAGAATAACTTCTTACCCAGCTAATCTATTTCTTACAGAACAGTCGTTTGTGATCTCGTCGGTTTCATCTGATTTGAGGCGCCGTTCTGTTCACTATCGCCTGGCTATCGTGAGTGTTTACGCGAACGTTTGTTCCTGTTACATGTTTAAACCTGTCAAAGTCCTATTGTTAGAGAAAGTTGATCCCTCTATGGTATCGATCAGAATAGACGTTTAGGTGTCATAATCTCATTCCAGGTAAGATGCCGAAAAAACTGTATTTCCTTTTTATCTCGGAAGGAAATTTTGCCGAGCGACGCGTGCGTTTTGAACTCCAGTCGGCAGCCATTCAACCATTTGGCTGAAATTTGGCCAGAATGATGACATACATCTCTTCTACAAAACTGTGTCTGCGAATTTTAATACTCCTTTTAATTTTAAAGCTAGAGCTTTTTTTCCACAGGGAGTGCTAACTAATTGTCACTCCCAACTTCATTTGCCAATAAAAGAAAAACAAACGCACTTGTCAAAAATCTGAGACACAGTTTTTTAGCCGAACGTTGTGAGAAGCGAATGCGGTGTTAATCGTTTTCTTCTGTTTATTTCCGGAGGGGGTGGAACATGATTTATAAAGACATGTACTTTTACACAAAGCTTCCCATTTTCGAAACACATTTAAGTTTATCGTTTTTTATGCTGCTGCGCTTGCGCAAGTGGCCATTATTGTCGTCGTCGAAGCATTCTTTGTAACATTCCTTCGTAAGACTTTTTTGTAACAATTCTTTGAATAACTGAACATGATATGGCATTGTTCGATTGTTTCGCTTCATTGACAGTGGTGTCAAGTGCAATGCTCAAAAGAAGATTGGCATATTTAGTGAGCTATAGGAGAGAAATTGCGTTGCAAAATAAATATGAAAGACACGTTTGTGTTTAAATGTTTTTATTTACGTAGGTGTATTTCTTTGACAACTGCACGAACAGGGTCGCGTTTGATTGAATCACATTGTTGAAGCTTTTGTTGAGTAACCGCCGGTCTTTTAGGTCCTTCGTACAATTCATTTGTTTGAGTTGTACATTCCTGAAATAAGATAAAAGTTGCTAAAAAGGGAATAGGTAAAATTAAGATATTTACTAAGAAGGACGGATCATTTTTTTTTTCTAGTTAGTAATGTTTATGTAGGAGCTGTATTTGTTTGGCTAGGCTTCAAGGAGTCATTCACGCGCGAAGGGCGAAGCCGCGAAAAGAAGACGGCGAGATAGTTTACTGGAGCAGAGTTTTTGAAAATCATTTCGGCACAGCTTCAGTTGTTTAAAGGGTGATAAAACAGTATAAAACGATCAATTGATAACTCAAGAGATAAATGAAATTTATACAGGTAAAACGTGATATTCGTTAAGCCTTGGGGTTTGCGATTGAAGTCAGAGAAGAAAGTATTGCTGAGGGACCAAATAATTTTTGTTATGCTAGCGTGAATTTTACAACTCTTTGAAAATCTTTCAGAGCTAGAGTTGTTGAAAGGCTGATGTGCAATTTATTTTTAGATTCTGTTATGTCAGCGCGAATGCTGCTGTGTAAACAAAGATAAAATATCGTTAAACTGTATGACGACAATCATAAGAGTATGAGTGATAAGTGATTTGAGAATTTTGTTATGTCAGCATGAATGCTGCGAATGCTGTTGTGACAAAGATCAAAGCCGCGTACTGGATTGCAGAAAAAAATTAATTCACCGCGCTTTCGGAAGTCTGGCGTTGGACATCGTGACCAAAATGATATTTTCAAAACGAGGAATGATTTTAATATGAAAATATCTTCTAAAATTATAGACGAACTTATCTGCTTGGTTTGTGAGAAATATCGAGACCAATTAAATCTTGGTATGTAGACGAATAGATAAGATCATCTCATTTGAGCACAGTTTCCGTTGTTTTAAGAAAACAGTGGGTGATTGTATTCAAATTAGCTTGAGTTTCAAGTCTTGTTAGATGTACTGATCAAAATGACATGAAGGTAGATAAACTGGACAGAGTTTGTTGTCCGCAACTGAGAGAAGTCGGCGAGCTAGTTTACGAGAGCAGAGTGTTGCTAAAAGTGACCTGAGAATTTGTTACGTTAAACGTGAATCGTGTAGTGTACTGTAATTACCCTCTCCAGTTAGCTATGATATGAGTAGAGGGCAAGTCACGCGCGAGGGAGCGAAGCCCGGGGGGGGGGGGGGGGGGGGTGGGGGGGTGGTGGGTGGCGGTACTCCCAAAACATTTGGGTAGGGGTTTTCCGCTGCGATATAAAACACCTAACCCTGCACCAGACTACAAAACGCTAATTTTGCGACCCTGTTCCACACTAAATGTTTAAAAAAGATACCCAGTTCCAGACGATTTTTTCTAACCCAAAAGGCTAAACTAGTAAGCAGCAGTTGTAAAGCTTCTTTCCTACGCGTTTTGATTCGTCTGCCTAACATAATCGAGAGTAACAATTAACGATACTTGTGCCAACTTCTAGGAAACTGATACCCTGTTCCAGACCAAAAATTGTTGTTTGTTATACCCTGTTCCAGACCAAACTGCTTAAAAACCATACCCTGTCCAACGGCACGTTCCTATATAGCGTATATAAGGGAGTGCCCCCCCCCCCCCGCCTCCGGAGCGAAGCCGCGAGAAGAAGCGACCAGCATGGCTGCGTAGCTGGCGATTTTGTTGGCGCGCGATGGCAAAATACGCGCGTGCCGAAGCCATGAACATAAACGAGGGGCAAACTACGCGCGTGGCCGCCGAAACTGCCAGCTATGCAGGCTGAAATGTCTGTTTGGAGGACTTGGAGACGATAGACTTGAAGCATTTACAGTTGTTATAGTACCCTAGCTGAAAAGGTTTTTTTCCTCTGCTCAAACTGAGCGGTGAGTCACGACGGAAAAACCGGAGTAAACAAAATCGCTTTTTTTTTGCTGTCCTTTATCTTCGTCAAGGAAAAAATATCCTCAGACACCCTGTAGTGGTGTACCAAGTCTACACATAAAGTTCGATCTACGTAGTAGTTTTAGTTAGCATTTCTGTGAAATGTAATTACCTTTTCAGCATGCTTTCAATTGAGGTTGATCGTTCACAGCTTCAGTTCAGTTGAAAGACTGTTGATGCAACTATACTTATGAGTGATTCAAACAGAATCACTACATGGTGGAGTCACTTGTACGTAGTGTCGAGCGTTTTGCTGTGTGCATGTGTGCATGTGTCGTGGAAAGATAAGAACGGAATGTTGATCTTGGGGTTGAAAACAACAGTGACGTTAGACTATTTGTTGACATAAGATAACAGAATTGCGGTTTCTTTGTAAAGGATGTAAGTCATTAAGTTGCGTCTTTATTGATAAGTTGTAACCAGTCCAAATAGCTGTTCTGTGAGCTTCTGTGACTTATTTGCGACCGAGCAAGTTCTAATCTGTATAAGTGTATAGTGGGGGAAAATCGAGATTTTCTTTTACCACAATGCATCTTTTGCGTGACATTATAGCAGGAAGCAAGATGAGAACTGTTCTTTGATGGATTCTTGTGTAATAATTCGTCGTCTATTTATAATATGTCAATAATTTTGCGGCGTGTAATTGGTCGGGTTTTACAGAGATAAAGGCAAATAACTTTGACAGTTTGGCAGGGGTTTTTTTTGCGGTTTCTCAGGTTTCTTATTTTCGTGAAGTCAAATCCCTTTGTTTTGACTGTGATTGAAACGCCTCCGTATTAAGCAACGTCTAATGACTGCAATAAAAGGCAGAGGAAGTGAAACTTTTGTGCTACGCCTGTCACGCTGGCTACTTTTGTGTGAGCACAGTGAGCAGAGAACGTTTAGGTCTACAAGGGTCAAACACCGGAAAACAGTTGTCAAACATGTCATGACAAATGAAAATATACAGTGCACAGATAAGCGAGGTTAACTTTGTATCACTGAGAGCGGAAAAGTGTCCGTTGTCCGTATAACTTTCGACTGCCTCCCGAGTTTGTAGGGGGGTCACAGCACACATGACTTAATTGACATATATTTTAAACTCTATTGAATAATACAGATCAAGTTGACTCTTAAATCTAAACTTGTGAACCAAATCTCAACCGTCACAGTAAGTCTGTTGTTCGTGTCCTGAATAATGTAAACACTGACCACTCAAACATAGGATGGTCTGCCTGTGGTATAAACATAAACATTTCTTGCACTTTTTAAATTCACAATGGATTTTTTGACAAACAAGAAACTTTATGTGACATGTAATTTACAATTTACGGACAAAGGTATCTATCGATTGACAGGATTTTGCTGCGGCCTTTCTATTTCGAATGAAGTGAGCAAGGCTGATACTACGTAGAACACTTAAAGCGACAACGACATGATAGAGTCCAAACTGAAAGCCAAAAATGCAACGGTGGACAGCTGTTTCGACCTGGTTGGGTCTCGTCAGCACGGTGTAGCCGCATAAAATAGAACAAACCAGCTATGAGGCCAATTGACTATTGAATGCTCGTGGTAATGACCTCGAGCTCAGATGAGCTCAAATTCAAATGTTTGCCAATTGGCCAACGCCAGCGCGTGACCATGAGTAACCGGCAAAGAATTTGAAACATCATGTCGTTGTCGCGATAAGGAAAGTGATGATAGACATAAACTATCCCACAGCGAATACATGGGCAAACCATGTGAAAAATATAAACAGCATATCGGATCTAAGAAGATCTACGGTCCGAAATAAACTGAAAGTGAATAAAGTAGCAAAGGACCGCGAACGAAAATGCTGCTGTATACGTAGGATCTGTAAAAGATCAAATCAGCCAGAAATAGAAATTCAAATGATGTGAGCAAGGCTGATACTACGTAGAACACTTAAAGCGACAACAACATGATAGAGTCCAAACTGAAAGCCAAAATGCAACCGTGGACAGCTGTTTCGACCTGGTTGGGTCTCGTCAGCACGGTGTAGCCGCATAAAATAGAACAACCAGCTATGAGGCCAATTGACTATTGAACTCTCTCCTCCGCAGAGGCTCAATGGGGTTTTAGGAAATCCGCTGAACGTGGTGTGTGCAGGCGCAAGTAACTAGCGGATCAACGAAGCGGCGAGCCTCTGCCAGATTTGTGTCGTTTTCTTGTACATCTTTGTCGTTTTCTTGTACATTGGACGATTTCTCAGCCCTCGCTAAATTTGACAGCTTGAAACTTGGCAAAAATCAGCGCTAGGTATGTTGCTACAGTTAGCGATCGTTATTTTTTAAGACGAGGTTTCATATTTACTAAAAAAAGCCAAAATGTTGGTCTCCGAATTGATCGCGAAGACCCTCCTGAAACCCGTGGGGGGTGGTCTTGCAAGTGTGTTATTCTTTGGAAACAATGGCGGAAGAGCTTGACTTTTCGCTCCAAGAGATGTCTCTTGACGGTAAATGTTCTTCTTGTATTTCGTGTTTTTGGTCTTAAATTCCTGCTGGTTGCATTTCGTTTAATTTTAGCGTTTAGTTTAACTTAATAAGCTTACAGCTTTTGGTTTGAATCGCAAGTTTTGCACTCGATGTTTTAAACACGTAGAGATTAATAAACACATTTCATAGCCGGAAAACTAAGCTTACTTGTTCTCTTTCTTTTGGGACAGAATTAATAGGTTGTTGAGAGTTTCAGTCGCCGGGGAATCCTTTGCTTCCTGAATTTCTTGATCGCCACATGGCGGGTCTCGAGAATGTTGAATTCTGTAGATCAACCCATCAGAACACAACAAAACATATTCAGATTTCCATGCATCTAAAGTTTTAGTTCTCTACTTGTACATCGCGTATAAACCTCCGAACAGATTCTGATGCAGCCGCCATTTTACTGACATACGGCAGTTATACATACACCACCGTACCCCCGGTGAGGAACACTGATAAAAAGTTGCCTCCCCGGATGGCGGCCATATTGGGTGTGGTATCTGGCAGAGGCTCCCGCCGTCGCTCTCTCCGGGTTTCTCGCGCCTGCACTCACTTCGTTCAGCTGATTCTCCCATATATGAGCCTCTGCGGAGGAGAGAGACTATTGAATGCTCGTGGTAATGACCTCAGATGAGCTCAAATTCAAATGTTTGCCAATTGGCCAACGCCAGCGCGTGACCATGAGTAACCGGCAAAGAATTTGAAATATCATGTCGTTGTCGCGATAAGGAAAGTGATGATAGACATAAACTATCCCACAGCGAATACATGGGCAAAACCATGTGAAAAATATAAACAGCATATCGGATCTAAGAAGATCTACGGTCCGAAAAAAACTGAAAGTGAATAAAGTAGCAAAGGACCGCGAACGAAAATGCTGCTGGTATACGTAGGATCTGTAAAAGATCAAATCAGCCAGAAATAGAAATTCAAATGAAGTGAGCAAGGCTGATACTACGTAGAACACTTAAAGCGACAACGACATGATAGAGTCCAAACTGAAAGCCAAAAATGCAACCGTGGACTGCTGTTTCGTTCGCGGTCCTTTGCTACTTTATTCACTTTCTATTTCGCTCTTCTGTGACTTCTAGCCTATGAATAGGCTCCGTGAAAGCGAGCCGCACGAAGCCTGGGAGAGAGAGAGAGGGCCCCTTTCTCTCTCTCCCAGTCTTCGCGCGGCTCGCTTTTCCTTTCACCCCATGGAGCCTATTCATAGTGACTTCTGGCTCTGTTCGGTCCATTTTATCCAACCACACATTTGACACACATGCTGAGCCCTTTTGCAGTTCATTATTGGGGTACCCAGTCTTCTCTCATTTTGATAGAGCCTGGAGATTAAAATTTCGGATGAGGGTTTTAGGTCGAATTTATCGTTAACGTTAAATTCAGCTTATAGAATCTCAAGATCTGGTCAAAATTAAATGTGTCATCCAGCAAATCTGCAAATGGCGGACCTTCGATGTTATCTTCGTTGATTCGGGCTTCATTTCCAGTTAGCGAATTATAGCTTTCAATTCACTTTCTTTTCAGCCATCGGTCCACGGACGCACCTGTCGCACCCCTCGCCCTACGGGCCCGATTATTTTAGTGTGGTTAGCCAAAGCAAGAGATGTTGCCTTAGGGGTAGGGTTATCAAATGCAATACGCCAAAGAAAAAAATAACAAAACCAACAAAGTTGCTGCACTATCCTCAACGGCGACAACTCAGAGAACGAAGTCTTGACCTATATTATCAATTGAGAGGTCTTGTGAGAGTTGAGTCATGCACGTGGCAAACATGTAGCGGGTTTGCGTGACGAATTCAAATTCAAAGTTTGTGCTTGTTTTATGTAATTGTTCATGCATTATTACATTTACGTGTATCTAAAACTATTATAACAGCAACCTGTAGTTTGTTTATAATTCACGGAACACAATAATGTCGTCACTTCACTATTCGCATCTTATATTTTTCGCGTGACAACTTGTTATGTAAATAAGCAGCCAGGAAATACTTGCAATTAAAAGACTAAAGACTTGTAACCAAGTACCCAGGTGTTCTCCTCCCGCTTACTCGAATTGGCACGAAATGACTTCCTGAGATAGGAAGAGCCGGCACACAAACCCGTTCCCAGGCTCCCAGGTGAACGTACGTACCACTCTCCAGAGAGAGAAAGAGAATGTCTAGGAACTAAGCTGAAGGAATTACCAGGTTTAAGTTTTAATTTAAACTGATCAAATTGCTTTTCATGAAAAAGAAATGTGACTCTTTCAATCTTTCGGTTCCTATTAACGAATTTGTGTATGCATTCGCAATGTTTAACGCCTGAGAAAAATAATTAACTTTCACACGAGATTTATTTCACACACGTAATTATTAATTAAATATTAAATATGTAACTTCAGAAACTTCGAATCTTGGCAAATATTTGCCAAATAAAAATGTTTACATTAAAATAACCGTCACACATATGTATATACAGTGGATTGGGCTGTCATTTCTCTCATCACAAGAAACTAATAACTAAACATTAAGTAAACTAACCTCAATTTCCATAATTTTCAGTATTGATTTCCTTGAAGACTAATCCTTTTAAAACAGCAAAGCGTCTAGCCCAAATACAGTTGTAAACATCTTCCGTTCATCCGTATTCCTATTTCCCATCGTAATCATTCCATTGCGAGACTGCATCTTATGTTTTAGTATCGACTTGTTAATTTTTCACGGCATTTCCGAGAATCCACCTTACTGATTGAAGTCACGAGAGTCCCTAACCCATTCCGTTTACTCGGCTCATGGGCTACATGTATGCGCATTCTCTGAGTAAAAGTTGCAGTAGCCATGAGCACGCGTCGCGGGCCTATTTTTTTAGTAAAAGCCATAATCTGGAATTATTAAACTTTCAAAAAAAATATGGTTTATAGGGTTTTTTATAAAAACAACTAACGCTACAGCGATCCGCGCGCGGACGGTCCTGAAGGGTGGCTGATACCTTAAATCGCGTTAATTTAAAGGGCAGTGTCACCAAGATTTAGTACTACTTAAACATCCTAGCGGAAGTGTTTGTATCAATGGAAATCCTCTAATAGTAGCCTGGTCTTTCTAAAAGTTACTATACTAGTGCAGAAAAAAAACTGTTACAAAATTGATCACTAAGACGGGTAGGAAGGAAGTGAAATGAAACTTCAAAAAGTCGGGCCGACGTTTTCAAGTTTTAGGTGTTCTTGGGAAAAATAGCTCAAAATCAATGATTCTGGTTTGTTCCCACCTCAGGAGAATGAATAGATGTCTTTCTCTTGTTGTCCAGGAGCCATTTTGTGCATCAGCGAGTGTATCTTCATAATTCAAGCATAGTTTACACAAAAACTTGGGAGAATTCTCGTGATATTGCCCCTTTAACACCGTTAAATTCCTATAATGACACATTGTTTGATAGTGTTTGACGTCCATTCATGTTTAATTATTCCAATATTTCAACAGCGTCTTGTAACCATGAACATGCCGCTTACCCAAGATGGTATGGTCGACTTCAACGCTACTCTCTTTGGTCTCATACGATCATCTCTGAACATTAAACGACCTGAAGGTACAGTACAAACTTTGCTTTGTCAATAGCCTGCATTGCAGGCGTATTTTGGGAGAACGAGCGCTGAATGTTTATAAGCCGCCATCTTGGATTAGGAAAACATTGGAGGCTTGGGGCGAGTGCAAAAGAACGGCGAAAGGAGTGGGAGTCAGGCAGAAAGGCGAAAGAGAGAGGGAGGGGGAGGGAGTAAACCATCACAAGCCCACAAACCCTCTGCACTGCAGGCTACTTTGTCAATGGAATCTTCATTGTTGTGTGTCTGTTGTGTTCTCTCAGAATAGCATTTTTTGCCGAGTGGTTTTGGACGCTGGTCTTATAATCCGGTGTTCCCGGATTCAAGCCCTGCACCCTGCTACTTTCTGGATTTGTTCTCGGTAGTCCCCAGTTCAACTCCTCGGCCACAACATGAAAATACAGTCGAAGCTCTCTGAGCGGACACTCTGGTAAGCGGACAGCTCTACTTACGGCCGGCTTGACAAAGCCCCGTTTGAACTCTCATACCAACTCTGTATTTACACATTCCCGTAAGCGGCCGCGGACACTTTCAAGGGGTTACGATTTGTATTTTTCTGTTGTTTCTAAGCTCCCGTAAGCGGCCATTCCAAAAGAACAATACCATTTGCCTCAATCTTAGGCCTTACTTTGACCCCGCTATTATTCATAAACATTTGTGAACTGCATCACTGCATTTTGTTGCAATGAGACTGTTGAATGTTTCGCATTAATACTGTTTAGTGTGAGCGGTACAAGCTCTCGTAAGCGGCGCACCTATCCCTTATACTGCTTGTGGTCGCTTGCGAGAATCATTCCCGTAAGTGTTCAGCTCCAGTTGCGGACACTTTTCTGCTTCCCAGGGTGTCCGCTTACGGGAGCTTCGCCTGTAGCCAACTAGTCAGTCTCCTGCCAGTTGGGATTGTCACCTATGCTCAGTTTATTTCAAATATGTATTTCACACTGGACCACAGGGGATGACCAGGCCTCCGCTTCCGTTTGTACTGACTGGCCTTCCACTAGCCAACTGGTCAGTTGGGATTATTACCCGGCTATGTTCAGTTTTTCTGAAATATTGTATTTCACTGGACCACAGGGGACCAACCCTGCGCTTCCGTTTGTGCTGACTGGCCTTCCAGTATAAACACAGCCTTTTTTTTAGCCAGCCTCATACGTTTTTTTTTATTCTTCTTTTTGCAGGAAAAGGATCAATAGACAAAGCTAATGAAGAAGTTAGAAATATTATTATTCGTATCTGGCCCAAGACTTCAATGGAGCTGTTAGATAAAGTAGTACAACCTCCTGGAGTGCGTAAGTAACTTATCTGTTCCCAGCACTTGAGATTACACTCGAAACGTCAGCTGTACTAAGGCAGTTACTCGCCTTATAGATGGCCTTGACACGTGATCTGGACACCCTCTCCCCTACCACCCCACCCTCAGTGATGGCGGGAAGGAAATGGATTACGATATGGAAAACCTTGAAAGTCACTCACATCTCCACATAATAAAATTTTCGCGCCAGTAATCACAAGCACCACGCCACAGTCCACTCGATTGACAGCTGTCTCCACTTGATTGACAGCTGTTTTCCACTTGATTGACATCTTTATGTTGGCTTTCTTGTTGCCTGACCAATCAAAACCAAGTCAGTCTGGGGCGGAGATGTCAACGTGGCCACGTGCCGATGAACTGCACGTGCGGTTGCTGACTCTTTGCATGGTTGAGAAGATTAGAAAACCAACAGAAAGATGTCAAAAGTCAATCAAAAAGTCCAGCGAAGGGCGAGCCGAAACGACACGGCGCGTTTCGTTATGACAGAATAACTAACTGATGTTCTTTCCACACAGGTGATGACGTCACAGTGGGCAAGTTCTACGCCACATACTTGATTCAAGAATACTTCCGTCGCTTCAAAGCGAGGCAGAAAGCGGAAGACCAGGCCAATGAGATTCCCGGAGACAGCACTGTGGCTTTACAGGTAAAAAGCAATAAATTGCGCAAAAATCCTTCCGATAATACCTCTTCCCAGTGTTCTCTTCTTTGGCGCGTATAGTCAATTTATCGTCCGTATTGTAACGTCAAGCTGTAAATGCTAATACGAGAGCTTTCCAACTTATTGGTAGAGGTGAAAGCGCACCAAAAACAATAACATTCGCCTTCCAGTTGCCGTCGGTGGCTCAAAAACGTCCGTGTTTAAGCCAGTGATTGGCTCATTTTAGTTATTGGCCCTCTCCATTGTCTTAGTCATGTAATTAAGGTCCTTATTACCCCAGTGATTATTTAACCTTGCCGTTTTTCTGTTTCCCAGGCGGGTCTACGAACCCTTCACGGTCTCGGACCGCAGGTGCGTCGCGCCATTTCCGGTCAGCTGGGGAGTGACGATGACGAGTTGTTCTTAAAGGAAGATGCATCTCAAAAATCCCAGGTAAACTTGCTCAGTAGTAACATTGTTTTTCCTGCTGTTATTGCTTTTCGTGATTACCATCGATTTCACTGCTACGCAACCGTTTAAATCAAAACTCCTTTGAGCGGTTTGCAAAAGATTTCCGTCAATCATACATGTCATACCTTATATGGAAGTGTTCGATTTTGCCGCGAGTAAACACCTTCCATATAAGGTATGACGTGTGTGAATGACTGAAATATTTTGCAGACTTCTCAGTGGAGTTTTGATTTAAACGGTTGCGTAACGGTGAAATGGATAGTAATCAAAACTATAACAAAATTCTCGAAACTGATTGGTTATCAGCGGGCCCGATTTGAGCGCTAATTGGACAGTTTACGCGTCATGCCCGCGTAATTGGACAGTTTACGCGTCATGCCCGTGTAATTGGCCAGTAGGCGTCTGTACGCGTGCTGTGATAGGACAGTTGCACTTGAATGGGTTCCTTTGCTCGGGCATCTCGGTCAAAAACAAACTCAATTGTTATGTTTTATTCACCAAAACGTTTAACCGTTTAACGTTATTTCCTCGAATTTTGTTATAGTTAACACAGTGCTAGGTTACATATATGTTAAAAACAACTGCTTTAACAAGTCAGTGCGAACACTCGCATGCGATAACTTTTTAATTATCTTTTCGTGAACTACATATCCGTAGTTTGGTAGCAATTTTTTTTTTACCGTGACTGAATCTTGCCATTATTTTGAATACCCCAAAATACCAACTAAAATCAAACAAAAATACTAGAAAAACAATCCCGAAATTGTGAATTTCATACCCAAAAACACCCTTCGCACCTCCCCGTCACTTTAAATCCGGAGTATCCCCCCCCCCCCGGCACAGGATGAGCGAGTGACTCGAAAGCCCCAGCATAACTTGAAACCATGGTTACATCAGATAAAAAGGTATGATTATTTGATGTTTGATTAGCTATCAGAAAAATAAAAGAAAAAATTAGAAAATCATTTACCAAAAACCAATTTTCACGAGAAAACCAGAATTGCCGAAAAGTTTTTTTTCCACTTTTATTTCAACCTTATTGAGTTCAAAACTACATAATATTAATAACACCTATCATAACTGTCATTAACAGTTTTACAATTTACATGCCTTGTTATTGTAATGAGTAAATTTTAAAAGGTTACTGTAAACCTTCAAGGGACAATTTTTTGAAAAATTTGTTTTTCAAGCCGAATTAAAGACTACTATTTTATCTTCATTTTCCAAAATAATAATTTGAAAAACTTGAAATGCGCGCGAGTTATAGACAAAAACGTGTTTTCAAATAAAAGTAAAAAATCCGCTTAAGTGTTATAAGGCAATTAGAATGTGTCAACCCTCCCCGCCTCGTATTTCACGTCGCTTTGATTCTTGTGTTTATACTTGTGTCTTGTAATTTATGACACCAAAATCTACGCTTCCGTATGCCGTTTATGGAGAAAAGAGAGGAAAGGGCTGTTATCAAGGAAAGCTTTAATACCCGCGTGCATTTATAGCCGCAAACAACGCTTGCTTTGGATGAATTCCAGTTCCGTCGCCACTTTCGCCAGCCTTTTTTTCCCTTTGTTCTTCCAGTGCATTCCGCTGCGGTTGTTTTTCTTTCCACTGATTCGGTTTCGCCGATGAATTTTGTGCTCCAGACTTCGCTTTCCCCAAT
Organism: Desmophyllum pertusum; assembly: GCA_029204205.1. Lineage (NCBI taxonomy): Eukaryota > Metazoa > Cnidaria > Anthozoa > Scleractinia > Caryophylliidae > Desmophyllum > Desmophyllum pertusum. The sequence goes on from MU827804.1 coordinate 358,163, forward strand.
ATTCTCCTGTCGCTAAGCATGGAAATGTCGTTCCCCGTGAATTTCAATAAACTGCCTTGTCACAAGGCTCTCTGGGGGATTCCTATGCTGTGTTCTATTGGTCGGCGGCATGACCGCATTCACACCCGCTTTGATTAAGTGTGAAAACTACGAAAATCTTTTCAGCCCGAAAACTCCGGATTTGTTTTTGTGTGAATTCACTCTCTTCAAATGAATTAACAGGGCATGTAGATTTGTTGGATTTTATTGAAATTTGGCCAAAATGTTTGTTAGACATTAATGAACCAAAGTGTGTGAGGCTTTCACGAAATTCGACATATTTTTCGCGTGGCATCCCAGCGCGTGACACGCATCGAAAATATATCCATTGTCTAACTTTAAAATAGATTTTTTCGGGAACCAATGAGAGTATTGGAAAAGCCTCACACGCTTTGTTAGCCCATTATCTCCTGAATGATATAGTCCAGATTGTTTTTATGTCCACTTTAACGCGAAGGCTTGTAACTCAGTTAAGCAGACACTGTCAGTTTTTGCGTTCGAAGGCCTGCGCGCGCCTAACAGAACAAAAACGGACAAAAGTAGTGCTTTTATCGGATTCTTCATTCTATTACCTTTACAGTGATATATAGTTTTCTAGGGTTTCCTCTAAAACAACGCGCATAGGAAAGATTTCCCGGAAGGCACCCTCGAAGGTTTACAGTAACCTTAAAGAGCTTAGTTTCTAATATACTGTTTATATTAGCCTGAGATCAGGCTCCTGAAGAAAATTTGCGAGCGAAGCGAGCCGAGGCGCTGCAGAACGAAAGCGACGGAGCCTGAAGACACTCCTTTGATGCCGCCGATCCGCCCTCCAGTAATTAGTCTGTTATAAAATGTCAACAAGTCACCTGGAGTGTTTGGCGTGTTTCCCAAATTAACTTCTTGTTAAACTAGAATGGTTAAATAAATGATTTCCCACGGAAAAAATGATCGTTGCATTTCAAGTGTTACCCATAAAACAAGCTTGAAAGTAAAAATTGCTAAAAGTAAGCGTACAAGTATAAAGCGGTGAAGACGGCTTCGTCCACGAAATTTACCGTAATACGCGTATGTAAATATGTAATTTTAGCCAACGCTACGTCTGTTGAATGTTTTAATTTTCAACCGTAATTTTCTCTTCGCAAATGAAAGGACTCCAACGCAAAAGATCGCCGGCTAACCGGCTCCATGTCCATTGGCAGTTTTTATCCCCCCATTTCGAACTTCAGCTTTCATTATCGAAACTTCAACGGCGACACAATAAGAACAGTAGATCGTTCTAATCTCCACCCGAGGTTTTAACCTTGCCAAAACCAGTCGGGAGAGTCCCAAATACATCGCGCTCTTTTGCCACAGATTCTAGGCATATCTTTTGCTCTTCCTTGAGCCGAGGGATATCTGAAAGATCTGATGGCAAAGAATAAATTCCGTAACGCTTGCTCAATTCTCCTGTATTCAACTTCAACAAACAACGCGTGACATTGTGTTGTCAACATCTGTCATCATTCACCGCGAATCTGTCAATATTAAGCAAAATGACCAATCAGATCATGATACCAGAATCTGGTATCATGGATCGGCGGCGTCAAAGGAATGTCTTCAGGCTCCGTCGCTTTCGTTCTCTCCCCAGGCAGCGACTCGGCTCGCTTCGCTCGCAAATTTTCTTCAGGAGCCTGATCTCAGGCTATGTTTATATATGGTTGCCATCTAGCCTGAAACTTTCTTTCTGTATTATTTTTCACAGCTATATATTTCTCAGTTCTAAATTTCACCTTAACGATTTCCTTGAAAGGACTCAAATTAGGGTTTACACCACGTTTCCTGCTTATCCATCCTGATTCTATATACAGCTCAAAGCAGCTGTTACACGTTTAATTTAAGCACTTGGTATTCCATTCAAAAGCCGTCGAAAAACTGTCAGTAATCCACACCAGGTTTGTTCATATGCGTTTTAATTGAAAAGTCAAATGGACTATGTAAAGTTTTGTTTTATAGCTCCTGGCGGCGGGGAGTAAAACACTTTATTATACGACATAGCATTTTAGAGTGCGAATACGCACCAAAACGAGTGTAAATATAACCGCGCGCTACGGAAAACACTGTTGAAAGCCAAAATTTTACGAAAAATATTATGTCGTATAATAAACAAGAGAAAAAATAAACATTGACGAGTAAAAATGCCCAGCCGTATTACACAACTTTCCGCTGAATAACCTCTTTTTACACTATTGATCGCCTATTGAACTAAGAACTTGCTATACATCTTTAAAAATAGATAAATGATAGATTTCGTCATTATGCGTGTAGGAGATGTCTTTGTTTTTGCTGACTCTCGGGATTATATGACAAGGAAGCAGTGACGAGCGCGACATCAAGGATAACGTCTATTTAAAAAAATGAATTTATATTTATTATCCAGATATATTCAGTGTGTCTATCCGGTTTTAGAATAGCTTGCTCAAACTAAATACCCTTATTTCGCGAAAATGACAGAGCCATATTTCGCGAGTATTAATTTTTCGCGATTTGACGGTGTGTATTAAATTTCGCGGAAATGTCACCAAATTTTAATCACCAATTAAAAAATCCGTTATTCATAATCACCAGTAAAGCGTTCAATTGATGAGTTGAAGGAAAAACAGTACTGTGAACGGCAATTTTGACGACTGCATCAGAGACATTTTGCAGGAATTGCAAGAAAACGACGAATCATAGGAGGAATGTGGAGATGCATAAATTACGGACAGAATTGTGACAATTTTTGCCATTTGTATTTTACCAAATTACAGTGTCAATTTTATTTGTGTAATGGGGTATTAAATTTCGCGCTTTTAATTTTTCGCGGCACCTTTTTTTTGCGAGTATTTAATTTCGCGAATTTTTTTCAATCGCGAAATTCGCGAAAATTAGTAAGAATAAGGTATGTAACGACACTGAGCGTTCAATTTCAAATAAAAATACGAACAATTAGCCATCGTGGTTCACCTGCTTCGAAATACGCATAATTTGGTCATTAAAGCCGGATCAAACGGTCACAACATTTGTCTCAACATTCTCTCAACATTTGTTGAGACATGTTGAGAAATGTTGAGACCATGCCCGGTCAAACGGCCTCAACACGAACCTCTCAACATTTCAAGAACAAAAGAAATGTTGTGACGATGCTGAGACAAAGTTTAAACTTGTCAGTCGCAAGCAACCTTTTCAGCGGCAGCTAAACGAGCGGAAGTTCGCGTCGTCTGTCAGCTCAACATCGGCTCTCGACAAAAGCTGAGAGAATGTTGAGACAAATGTTGTGACCGTTTGATCGGGGCTGTAAGCTCCCCAATTTTCCGCGAGCGACGAAGACGAACAAAATCCAGGTCAGGAAGTTAAGCATGTTTATTAGTTCGAAACAAAGAAACTAAACTATAAGGGAAACAAACTTTATAGCAATTATTTTGCTGTTTATTTAAATTACCCGAAAATATTAGAAATAATGGTTGAACACGCAGCTCTGCTACGATTTACTTTTTTTACATTTCATGTAAAGCCGCTTCCTCAAAAAAAAACAGTGAAATATATATTTACAACTAATTTGACAAACATAAACACTGTCTTATCGTGTTCTTCACTTCTTGCCTCACTTCTCTGATCTTGTAGCAGTAAAGGATAGGGTTGAGAGATGAGTTAATGCAAACAAGAGTTGCTGTTAATTCCCAAAGAATATCAAGAGATGGAGATGATCCGTAAATAGTAACTATAGCTATAACTATACTGTATGGCAGATAACATGCCACCAATGTCACTTGTACCCAAACAGCAGCAGAAACTGTCTTGCTGTATCGTGCTATATTCAGTGGAACTGCTCCTCTGTTCGGTTGTCCTTGGTGAAGCTGGTCTTGTACTCCAGCTTGATGATGGCGGAGTGTAAGGAAGATTTTCGAGTAACAAATGGCTGAGATAAAAATACAAAGTAATATTGAGGCATAGTTATAACTTTTCACGATCATGAAGTTCCCAAAACGACATTGAGGCAAACGTGATACTGATAATCCAAAATGAGATAACTAACGCTCGAACTCGCTTCAAAGTTACAACTTGTCGGTATCTCAGCCCCAACTTCAGAGCGAGAAGTCTGTCCACACTTATTGCGGTCATTGTTAGCAAAGATACTGCAGACAAAATTGTAAAACTGACAACGTTAATGGCAGCAGAATAAAAACAAGATTCACCCAGTGTTTATATTGTCTATCTATACCAAGCGTCATTAAATAGGCAGCCTCGGCTGGTTCCGAAATCAGACCAACGAAGAGATCGGTGATGGCGAGGCAGCGGTACAGACGTTTTGATGGCGGGTAAAGGGAAGTATCCTTGTGCAATGCAACTAGGATCAGAGTATTCCCCAGGATTGCAGTGATGGAGAAGAAAATGTTTATAGCAGATATAAAAGTCCAATGCCTTCCCGATGAATGGGCTGTACAAAGCAGAACTTGAATGGTTTTTGCCGGATACTTCCTTGGCCGTAGAGTTGTCCATCGCCATTGAGTTCCGCGTACGTGTTATGAGAGATGGATGTTATTTGCGACTTTTACAATCATGATATGTCATAGTTATAAGTATTGAGACATACGGGCTTGATCTATGAATGACACCTGTCGATCAATAACGGTTGAAACAGGTTCAAACAGCTGTCTTCTAGTAGCTCAGTCGAAAATACTGAACCCTTTGTTGATGCTACAGGAAGACATCTGATAAATCCATGGGGTTATGTTTCTCTCTTGGAGGTCGAGGTTTGAAAATTGTTTTAGTATATACAAAACCAATGAATTAGCTACAATCGTGGTCAAAACTAGTTGAGACAAATGAATATCACACACTTTTCAAAAGCCACTTAGCTAACGAACGGGTAGAAATATTTTTGTCCCCCTCTCCCCTGCTCAATGTTGTTTCATGGGGCTGCCAATTCATCCTGCTTCATTTTAACATCGTTTTCACAACGCGACAACATTGAAATGGGGGAGGAGGTTGAACAAATAGGCTGTAGTACTCAAATTGGTTGATATTTGGTAAATTGTCTCAACAGTTTTGACCACGATTGTAGTTCCAAAATTATAGATTTATTTTATCCTTTAAAAGTGGAGCACAACGCGCTCGACCGAGGACAGCGCGGGAAAAGTCACATGACAACATCAGGCGATCAACGTGTCTCGTATGTTGAATGAACTTTGACTATTTCAAGGAGAAAAGTATCCTTTTTTTCTATTTTTACTGATGCACAAAAAGCGACGAATTCTATTTCCTCGTATTTTACAAGATCTGTCGGTTACTATATTGCTATATTGAGAAACTGACGTTGAGGCTGCAAGTGCAGATGTGAAACGTGCCGCTATAAACTGAACACCATGCTGCTAACCAGTAGTACACAAAAATGTTTGTTGCTGCGTAGCACTCGGGCCATGAAAATTTGGTCGTATTAACAGGGTGGTCGTATTAACGGGGTACGGTCAAATTATGGTGCTACATCCTTCTAAATAATGCCATGACAACTATACCTTTAATTCCGCTATAACTTGAATACGCTAATCACTAACAACTTTGTCGGTCAGCACTCACTAAAATGCGTTATTGTTTGTCAGATTGTGTCTGTTTTCATTCAGCAGTCTCACCAGGCATTTTCACTGGTCGTATTAACGGGGTAATTTTAGAAAGAAAATAACGACTGGGGACTCCAAAAGGTGGTCGTTGGTCGTAATAACGGGGTGGTCGGATTAAACGGGGTTTTTAGATAAGAAAATGAGTGGGTTTTGTTCGGGCCACGGGGTGGTCGTATGGCGGGGTTCTACTATATAAAAAATTGTATGTTTGGAGTGCTGATAACTGATCTGATAACTAACCAGTGCTAACCGAAGGAGTTTTCATAATTCCAGTCAATTCTCACATGTACTGCATCCGCTGCATTTGATGTTACTACTGTTAATTTACTGGAGGGGAAAAGTAGAAGAGTTTTGAGAAGCCCAGCGCTTTGGACAGTTCTTGACAACCAGATTATTTTCGAGCGTAGTGAGGCAATACAAAACCATATAGTTGGCAGGGTTGAAATAATTATTATATATAAATTATTTTTTCTAGATCTTGGGTCCACTGTAATTGGCCATGCTGTTGTGGTTGCCCTGCCTATTTGTAAATTTTATTCCGTTTTTTGTTTATTTTTGTTATATATATCTTAGGCGAAGCCAAAATAAATAAAATAAAATTACAGTTACGTAATTAGAGCGCGATCACGTGGGTGTCCAATTATAACTTTTGATAATTGGACACCTCGCGTGCGTCAATTACGTGCACTTAATGGTTCTTTCTTGCTGTTTCCCTACTGTTTGTAAAAGTGATGGAATATATCACTGATATTTTCACTAAAAAGAGTTTCTCTCAGACTTCCTTAGCTCGACTTTTGTTATTGATACGATTAATTGGTAACTGAACCTCGTGTCGTACAATTCATGGAGTAATCGTGCTCGTAATTTCAAAACATTAGTCTCCCGATTACTCTCTGAATTACTATTACAGTCGAACCCCTATTAAAGGGGATTTTGACCTTTTTTGGTCAAAACTGTGCTTCAGTACCTTTTCTTATTTGCAAAATAATTCTAGAACACCAAGGAAAAGAAATCAACCAAATTCTTGAAAGAGGGACAAATTATGGTCTGTTCTAGTGCATTTTGGAAACGAAAATGCGAGAACTTGAAAAAAATTAGCCTAACATTTTTCAAGTTGCAATTCATTCCGACCCAGTTTATATGACCAGAGACACTTATTGATAGTTTTAGTACACTAGGATGGTAATTTATAACAACATTTGACCATTATTTTTAGTTTTCTGTTTTTTTTTTTTGAAATGACATCAAATCCCCGTGATACTTCCCTTTAAGTGGCCACCCCCTATTAAGCGACCAGTTATCAAAATCCCGAAACAATTGTTAGTTAATACAATACTGTAAACCCCTATTAAGCGGTGACCTATTGAGCGGCCACCCCCTATTAAGCGACCACCCCCTATTAAGCGACCACCCCTATTAAGCGACTAGTTATCAAAGTCCCTAAACTATTGTCAGTATAATACTGTAATTCAAACACACGTTTATTATCCTCTTGACGTGATTCTGTTGTCACTAATATTTTTATATTCTTCCACACCTTATGCTAGCTTATGACGAAACCCTATTAAGCGGCCACTTGCCATTTCCCCGAGGGTGGCCGCTTAATAGGGGTTGACTGTACTAGTAACACTGTGTTTTGATTTCTTCGCAGCACAAGGGATTCTGGGAGAGTCTTAAAAATGCAGTTTCGGTATCGCCCCGTCACAGGTAACGTAATCACGTACAATGCCGCAATAATTTAACAGGGTTGCGTTGAAAATGGTCTTTTCACAGATCTTGTCCACCGCTTGCGTGACAGTCACGTTACCTTGCTGATTATGTGAAAGTCACGACATCGTCCCTTTGGTTGGTAATAGTCACGTACGCTCAACATCACGCAGTACTTAATCTGATTGCACAAACGTCACGCAAACTGAAATCACGCATTCTGTCTTCTGATTGTCTATTAATCACGCAAACTTGGCATCATTGCGGCAATCCTCGCGAACTCGTATGTTTTTTTAATTGCATTTAGCAGTACATGTAGTTGTTTCTTTGCTCTCGTTCTACTAAAAACCTGCATATAAGAACCCCTATTTTTTCAAGGCAGGCTGAAATGGTTCTTATATATTGGATGTCAAGTGAGACTCAGGCTGTTTAGATTCTTAAATAGGTTCTTATTTTTGACAGGGTAAATACTGCTTGCTGTTGGCCATAAATTAATTTAATATGGATGTAGTGTATATGTACATAATCAGTAGATAGACAATCAGATTGATACGGTACATTGTGATTATGGACCTCCAAAGCACATTTTGATCTTAGCCTGTGTTTTTGTGAGTTTTACCAATTTATCCAAATAAGAACCTGCTTCACTTGTCAGGCTGAAGTGGTTCTTATATATTGGGGGTTTAATTTGCCAAATTTCAGCCCGAAGGTTCTTAATCCACAGTTTCTTAATTTGTACGCGGGATTTTACTGTATTGCTTCTTACTGTAAGTATATTTATGTTTTTATCGTTGTTGCTATATACATGTACTATATTGTATTTTATTTCAGTTTTCGTCGACCGGCTTCATTCCGCCTGTCTGCTTTTCTGGGGAAAAATGGAAATGCAGTGGAGACGAAGAAAAAGAGCTCATCCATGTCCAATCTTAGTGGAACAGTGGTAAGTAGAACAACAAGCACTTAAAGGGGCACTGTCATGAGCATCACTTCGAAAATTCAAAAGCCAAAAGCCAAAAGACATATTTACTTCAATGGAAACCTAAAATAATGGTCCAGTTTGTTAAAAATTACTATTACTAGTGTACTGAAGCTATAAAAGGAGTGCTATCACGAGTTACTCATAGAAGCTTTTGATCTCAACTTGAAGAAGTCGGGAAAGACGTTTCAAGTTATGCCCTTGTGTCTTGGAAAAATCGCTGCAATCTAATTAGGGTTTGCTCTCCCTTCATCATTGCTCTTGATGTTCTGGCGCATTTCATGTATGAGCTAAGATTTATATCGTTTTGACCAAAAAAGCAGAAAAATCCCCGTGATAGTGCCCCTTTAATCAGGGGTTTGTATAGCTCCTTGAAATCCTGGAAAGTCCTGGGATTTTTTTCTGGCATTTTCCAGGACTAAAACGTACTGGAAAACAAGTGATTTTTTTGGCAGGTTCTGGAAAGTTCTGGAAATCTGTAAATTCAAGTGAAAATTAAGTGCCGCGAAAAAAGAACGATCACAAAATAATAATCAATTTCCGGTGGAGGAAATTCTCGCAAAATGCGAAAGGGATGTGTTGAAGAACAATTAACTTGTGCATTTGGTGTCTGGAAAATCTAGAGTCCTGGAAAAGTTCTGGAAAAGTGTTGATGAGAAAGAGAGTACGAGCCCTGACTGGAAATAAAACTCACTGTTTCCCTTGGGGCTTCCGAGACCTGAGATATTGAGGGACTTTTAAAGGAGCTATGTCACGATATTTTGAGTCATTTTTGCGAAGTGCAAAATCACTTTCAAACTGAAGAAAGCCTCAAAATAATAGTTTACTAAGGTAGAAAAACACCAAAGAGGTGATAATAAACCAAACAGGAACAAGGATGATTGAGGATGGAGAAGATTAAGATGGATTGCGGATGGCGAACTTTAAAAAAAAAATGGCTAATTTTTTCAAGATGCGCCAACCGTGACGTAGCTCCTTTAAGTCGTTTATAGAACGCGTTTTATTGACGTATACACTGTAGTCAGCCATAGTTTTGTCTGTAGGTTGTGCTTACTTTTGCTAGCAGATTTCTCAGTTATCGTTTTCATGTGCTGTTGTTGTTGCAGGCTTCAACCATGTTCAACGATAAACGATTCTTAGTTCCCACTGCTGGTACATCCGGGGATGAAAACGCCAACGAAAGCGAGGCCGATCAGCCTCGTATTGAACTTCCTTTACGAGACCCGGATGATCCGGGTTCTTCCAATGCCTTTAAAGGGCACACAGGGCTGAAGGCGGCGTCAAGCTTGCCTTTAAGCCGGTCGAAGATCAATCACTTGAACCAATAACTTACGCCAGACAGCGAAGTAAAAGTGATGTTGTGCCACCTCGACTGGGCTCGGAGGATGTTTTAAACATAAGACGGGAGCTTGAGCGTGAACGCTCTGCAAGTATCAAAAGCCTTCTCGAGAGCGCCCTCGTCGATGAAGGCGTTTCGATAACCCTGGACGATCCACTTGTGCGGGTTGCGGAACACGAGATCGCCGAAGCTTTCGACGTATCTGCAGACGACCTTAATGAAGCTGCAGAGAGGATTTTAGCGATCGCCAGTGATCACGAGTCCGCGACGGAAGAGGAGGACATCGGTGATGATAGAACCACAGCAGAGATAGACAGTGCGAGAAGCTCGCCATACATCTCCCCTCGGTGGTCGAGCGAACCTGACGCCCCGATTGTAATCACCGATCTGTGATGTGTCTGCTAAATCGAGGCTGTTACGAGGAAATTTAGCGAGTTGCTAAGCAACGCAACCGTGGCGCGTGATCTCGCGCGATCATGGTACTGGTTATGAATGTTACCGCTTCAGTGTCACCCATCGCGCTTGTCTCTCACGATTTCATCCACAAACGCGTTCTGGAAACGCTCAGGGTTTTGGGCAAGTGGCAACACATTGCAAGTACAGAACGTCCACTGTTTTGAACACGAAGGCCTTGAATGGTCGTGGCATAGCAAACAAATTGTAAATCTTAGACTCATCGACACAGGTAATATCTGTGTTAAAGCTAAACTAAAATGTACTACTGTATTGCTAGCTTTTGTATAACATACCATCACTCTCATCGTAATTAATAAGGGAAATGGTTATGAAGGCCGGAAAAGTTATTTGTTATATGTTTTTGTTCGCTATTTTGGGGGTTGACCGTGCACAAAACCTGACAAAATACAATAGGTGGTTACGTGTGTCCAAGCAACTAACCAATAGAAACGTTGCGATTACGTAATTCATGCATAGTGTATGAGCTCAAAACAAAAGATGTGCACGATCATGGACCTTCCAACATAAATCTTGGCCTCTTTGTTTGCTCCTTTGAAGTTTGCCGGGCTTCATAACCATTTCCCTCTATTAACTATGCTCTCATCTGTGATTATAGGCCAATGAAAGATTTTAGACTTTTTATATATAAAGACAAAGAAATATAAATTAATATTAGATGCAAAATGTAGCAAGAAGTAGATAGCTTGTAGGCTTAATATTATATTTATTGCATTATTTCGCTGTATTTGTAGTCTGTCAATAGTTGGAGTTTTCAACTATTGCTCACAACTTTGTATCAAATTTAAAATGCCTAAGAACAATTTTATTTTCTTTATAGTATTTTCAGGAATTACTTTTTACTAATAATGCAGATAAACTGGTATACAAATGCAATTAGATTTGAGCTTGATTTCTTGAAGAAGAATCGTCCTAGTTTATAGAGGTATATAAAAATTACAAATGTTGATTTGCTTCGGGCAACTTTTGCTTGTAAATTATCTTGGAACACTTCAATCTACTTTCTAGCATCGGAATCGTTTATAAGAGAATCAAAAATTATTTTAATTTAGTTCATTAAATGTACCATATTTCAAAGAGACTTTAGTTGAAGATTGATTTATTTTATAACGAAATACCCACAATCAGAGATGAATTTATAAGTGTTTAATATAGTGTAACATTGCTTCGTTTAAAATGAAGTGTCTGCTTTTAAATTATTATTTTTATAACATTTATTAGCACAAATAACAAGTGCCTATTGGATAGTGTTGGTTTTAATTTCCATTTGGTAGTAATCATCTATACGTCAATATTTCAACTGACGTCGTGATCTGTCACCAAATTCTCAAAACTAACATTAACCCTTTCACTCCCAAGAGTGCCAAGTTCAAAACTGTTAAAAACAAACAGCACCACATGAAAGTATTGCTCAATAGCTTTCATTTGAATGGTCACACACTGGGGATTCATCCACAGACTTAAAAGTTAGAACCACATTATTTTATTGACTCAAGGTTTGACTCTGGGAGTGAAAGAGTTAACACAATTGTATAGAAATCAGTAAGGAAAATTTATATTTTGAGCTTAAGCGAGGTTAAACATGGTTCGTACAATCCTACGGAGCCTTTAAATTATATGCTCAATCTGCAGAAATCCTTCAATAATACTTCTCAAACTCATTAATAATAATCCATCAAGTCATAACAAAGGATATCATAAATGTGACGAAGGCTTGGAAAGCTTATATTAATAAGCATAAATGTTTAGTTTTGTTTCGATATATAGAACACTACAGACAGTGTTTCATCCGATTTCCAAACACCTCGATTTTCGTCAAAAATACTTCGCTACCCGTCGTATTTTCAACTCTCTTCTCGGTGCTGGAAATCGGATGAAACACTGCCTATCGTTTTGATATAATACCTGATTTCTAGCAATTACCTTGAGAAGAATCGGCGAATTGTTACTGTGCAACGTAAAGTTGTACGAACCATGTAGAACAATGCGAGAAAAGCTCAACATGTCCAGTTTTTGTGGAAATCCGAAGTCGACATTTTTGAAGAGTTATACGATATTCAATACAACCTACAGGAAGATATTTTTGTAGCACCGTATTTATGCCCAAGCGAAATCAACGAAGGTATATATAGTAGTTCTTAGAGCAAATTTTTATTGTATTGTATTGTAGAGCGATTTGTACCTGGTTGTAAATAAAGATTTTAATTTTTATAAAGAAAAGTTCGCGCGCCTACAAGGCAATATATAATGAAAAGGCTGAAAAAATATGAGAATTGATCTGCAAATAAAGAATATTTTGTACGAAAAGTGTTGGTCTGTGTTAATGTTGATGGTTTTAACCCTTTCACTTCCAATGGTGCTTAGCTGAAAACTAAGTAAAAAATCTTAAAATTCAATAGTACCACATGAAAGTACTGCTCAATAGCTTTCATTTAAATGGTCACACACTAGGGTTTGGGAGTGAAAGGGTTAATGTTGTTTCAAACTCAATAATTCATCAGGTCACAAGAAAGGAAATCATAAACCGTGGCGGAGGTACACTTGGTCTTGATTAACAGAGATTTTTACGATTTTATTTCTCCGTTAACTCAGTTTTTGTTTCGATCGAGAACATATATCAAACACTTGAGACGTGTTTTATGTAATATTTTAAAAATGAGTGCGAGTGTTTCATTGGGTTTCTAAACACGAGAAAACAGATGAAAGCACGAAGTCGCAGGCTGAGTGCTTTTATTGTCTTCGAGTGTTTGGAAACCCAATGAAACACGTAGCACGAGTTTTTGAAATTACTTCTCCAACAAAGAAAATTACATAATATCTTATCCCTCTAATGAGCAAACACCTAGAATTTCTTCAAATATTCTCCGCTGCGCGTCGTATTTTCGACCCTCTTCTCGGTTTTTAGAAATCGGATGAAACACTGTCTCTCGTGTATTACGTGAACCAATGGGAGCAGCAAAAGTCGTCCCATTCGTGAAACAATAAAAAAACCACTTTGTTTGCCATAAAAGGCGACTGCAACCCGAGTTGCCTTTGGCCTCTGTTTCAAAACGAGTCCTGGCGCACAACTTTTCATATGGAAATGTTTTTTAAAATGTCCATATGAAAGGGTATGCACCAGGACTCGTTTTGAAACAGAAGCAAAAGGCAACGCGGAAATGGCCTGTCTATGTTTCTCTCAAAACTTGGCGGAGAGATTAGCAGGCCGAGAGTGGCCAATCATAGAGCGCCCACGATAACCGCTCGCTAATTTTGCTCCTTTTCCGGCTCAGTTTTTGGAATAAATATAGTTACGCAGCCTACCATAAAAGCAACTTAATCCTTTCGTTCTGTAAGATACCTTGAAAATATTTACAAGATAACATAGTTGCCTCTTGATTATGACGTCATAAGATCCGCCATCTTATTTTCTCGTGACGTCCAAAAATAGCATAAGTTTTTTTTTTTTTTTAATTGCAACACAGAACATTACTTACAATACACTACTTACAATACTTACAATACATTACTTACAATACTTACAATACACTACTACTTACATTACTACTACTACTTGCACTACTTACAATACACTACTTACAAGACGAGTCTATTTACATTACTTACTTACAGTATGATACTTACACTACTTACAATATGTTGCTTACATTACTTACAAAACAATACTAACATTACTTACAATTCATCACTTACACTACCTTGCAACACAATTACAACACAGTTCTTGCTTAGAATATACTTGCATATTTACTCTACTTTCGATAACAATAACATTCTAATTAACATTATAAGTATCAAATATACATAAAAGCTAGCAGATTAAAGTAGTAAAATAAATAAATAAATATTATTACACACGATTTTTTCTATCGTTAAACAAGTAATAACTTAAAATATGTCAATAAACACTTATTCTTTTACAGTAATTAGTTAATTAATAAGTATGTATGTAAAAAGGGTTTCCATTTTGCCTGAAATTTTTTTAAGGTCAAATTATTTTGAGCAGCTATGTGCTTTTCAGTGTTATATTTACTCTTAACTAATACTTCAATAGCATAAGTTGATACTGACTTCAAAGTTACTGAAGAACATATAATTGCACGTCAACGCACAGTTTCTATGGCAACATCAAAAACGGTTGGACAAACGCTTGTCGCGTCAATATTTCCCGAAGAATGAATGAACAGTTACTGAAAGGTTTAGCATCGCAGAATAGAACCCATTTCACAATTGTGAAAACCCTCAGTGGGAGTGGCATCCACCCTCCCCTCCCCAAAACTTGATGATGGCACTAGCGCACGAGCATTATGTTATGACGATAAAAATTAGCCAATGATAATACCGTGACGAGCCCAAAGACTGTCTGCGTAGGAGGCTAATTTTTCGGTTGATATATATTTTCATTTTTGTTTCGTTTCCTCAGAAACGAAACGGTATTGTTTTCGATTCGATGTGAACTATTTACACAGTGAGGCTACTGTCCAATCAGAATAACCCTCGTAGCTGCCAATGTAAACATGTTCTATCCTAGACAAACAAACTGGCGAACACATGTTGTTCAAATATCGATAAAATGATCGTCACGGAGACAAAAAGAAATTCAAATGTATTACAAATAGAAATATTTGACGACTGAAATGCTTCTAAGTTCGATTGAAGCGATGTATTGGTGAAAAATGCAAAGATATCTGTTTCCGTGTTTAATTGTTATGTAAATATTCTAGCTGTATTTTCAACTTTGTTATTGACTTTACCTTCATTACCTTGGCTATGTCTAAAACAGGGAACGGGGAACGAGGAACAGAAGTTGAGGGGAAGCTGTTTACGGGTTAATTGCTCGGGCCGCACCGAGCTTTATTCGGATATTTTTCGGGCCTCTCGGTTGGAATCGGTCGTCTTCAACCCAGCCAACGCATACTAGCTATGAACTAATGCAATTTTCGGCAAAGGGAAGTGCCGTGAGCCGTGAGCACGATTTACGCACCCTCGCCCCAGGATCTTCTCGGCAATTTCTCAAAACCAGGTCTCTCCTAACTTTCCCGACATTCTAATCATTCCGGAAACGAAACACTATTTCTTTTGAAATAGCTCCTTGTTGGAGTTGTCTTCTGACGAACGCGTCACAAAATTATAAAAATCGATTTTTGATTTTTTTCTCACGTCTTGAGGAATTAGTAAAATCCAAGATGGCGGATTTAATGACGTCATTTGATGGTTGTTCGACGTCACATGACGTCATAACCAACAAATAACTAGCTTATATTGTAGAGCAAGCTCAAGGCAAGGCTATCTACTTGAAGCGCAATACTTTCGATTTGTCTTATAATAACGACAATCCAGGGGAGGGGTTCCAACAACCCTCCTTGAACAGAATGGTACAGATGCACCATTTTGATATCCTGCGAATACAGCCGACTTCCATCGTGCGCCGCGCGGGACGCTGCATGCGGCGCGCGATGGAAGTCGGCTGTATTCGCAGGCTACCATTTTGATTTTGCTCAAAATTTTGCTGCTCAACTTTAACTTAGCCAGGTGGTTTTAAAAGAAAACCTGAGGGATTTATTTTGTTGGGGAGGGGGCAGGGGTCTGAACTTCCATCCCCGTACCTTGCATTCCCGGTTCCCGCTTCTTTGACAGCTTGTTCCATAGCAAAATATTACACAATGTTGCGAATTTTTCCTATTTCTCCCGATTCCCGCCGACCTTGGGAGTCCGGCTCCCGCCCTCTCTTTTCCCGCCTCAAGTAGACTTCCAGTCCTCTTTCACTCTCTCCGGGTTCCTCCTTTACGTTTTGCATAAGACACAGAATTCGGTCATTTCACGTTCTTGTTATAGCTCGGTATGCAGAGACGGCTAAGAAATGTATTTACTGCATGCGCAATAAACCTTTTCGTATTTTTGGCAACGTTCTCGTTGTCATTATGTACTCTCATACAATGCACGGCCCAAACTACGCCACTTAACTGAACTTGGTTTAATTTTCGCAGCATGAAAGGACTAATTGGTACCTTTTAGGAGTTTCCAACGAGTATTCTGTCGCTTTTAATTAGGAATTATCAAAATATAAAATAAACCTGACAGAAATTGCTTGCAAAAAAACTCCAGAGTTCATTAGTCCCTACCGTGTTGCAAATATATAGCGTCTCCGGTTCTTCCCCACCCCTCTCCCTTTGGATTTAATAATTGTGATCTATTTGAATTACAAATTTACTCATGTTATAATTATTCGTATTTCTTCATCACCTACACACGCGGTTGATGGTTGATTCGCTTGCTATACCAGTTCTTACAACATGACAGTTTATCTACGGAGTAACGAATAAGTTTAAAATTATCGTTATAAAGAACTTATCTACATAATCGAAGGTTGCAGCCGGAGTATCAATGGAAGATGAACAAGACCTGGCGCTTCGGAACGATCGTTGTAACTTATTGCTTTGAGAGACCACGGTGTTGAGATGAACGGAGACGGTGGTTTGGAATATGCGTTCTTTTTATCCTTCACTGACTCCAAAGGTAACTCCTGAACACTTTATTTATTACTTTTTCAGTGTCATTTGTTATTAATATTCCCCCAAAAGTACTATTCTTCGTCGTCGCAAGATAATCCACATATTTTGAAGAATTATGCTAATTTGAAGAATTATTTTGTATCTGTATGCTATAATTTCTGTTCGATTTATAATAGTTGTTTTACTGATTTACAGTGTCCACAATTAGTGTACACAACACTTTTAAAATATAGTCGTTTTTAAATTAAATTAATTTTATATATCTATAGATTATTCGTTCCATGGCGGCTCAGTTTGCAAGCGCAGGCTAGAGCTTGCAGAATTATTGTGTTCCGTTACAAATTTCAAATCGACTTTGAACATGTAATCTTGGCCTCAGAAAGATGAAAACTAGAAAAGAGTATTGGTAAAATTGTGCACTTCAAATGTAAAAACTTTGAGTTTGAATTTCGCGGGGTTTGCGTCAGTGTAAACACGCACGCTAGTTATGACAATATCGTGTCGAAATCTATCATATTTTGCTAGTTATACATATATTTCTTGCAAACCAAAAAAGTTCAAGAAACTATGAAAAAGTTTCATTATTCCATTGGGTTTAGCCTGTTTCAGGCTCTCGGATAGTGGGACGAAGCGAAAAAGCGAGCGCGGCCATTCGCTTGTTCGCTTCGCCCCACTATCCGAGAGCCTGGAACAGGCTACGTTGGGTTTGGAATAATTAGCAAGAAACTGGCGAATTTTATTCTCGGCTACCTTTAGCTATTGTTTTGTTTATTATTGACAAATGAGCCTTGGTCCTCCTGGAAAGTCCCCTTTTATTGGTGGTTTTCATCTGATGTCATCAAAATTCTAAAATCTAAGCTGTTAATTCTACAAAGCTATGCTAAAAGGGTTAATTTAACGAATTTTAAATCTGTTTCCGTTAAGGTGGCTAGTAACAGTTTAAAGCAGTTAATTTGATGGATAAATAATGCCTCCCAATATAAGTTACGTAATGCAAAAATAATGGTATGAAAAGAAAGCTCAATTCTCGGTGAACATGGTTCATTTTCACCCCTAAGAGGTACCAATTCCTTTTTATGACGAGTATAGTATTCTTTCTTTTATTTTCTGGATAATACCCTAAAAGGTACCTGCAGCATAACTCTAACGGTACGGTAGTCATTTTAGATTTTATTACATCGATATATCATCACTGACAGGCATGTTACTCAACAGCTAATGTCAAGCATGGGATGCCGGGAATGAACTGAGAGAAAAACAACTTGAGGATTCAGATTGAGAGGTAAGTTGAGCCGCTCAAAGCTGTAGAGCATCCGAAGGCTATAGATCCAATGGTACGATAATACTGATAATGCCGCGTACATTATTTGGAAAAGTAAAAGAAAACTTGAAATGGAAGGAACTGATCTCAAAACAGGAGCCAAGAACAGGCCTTATTCACCATAGCCGCCTGATGGTTTCCTCCCGCCTCGAATAGCCCTGCTAATTTGCGGGATCGATGTGAAAATCTATGTATTTTAACCTAAGACTTAATAAAGCTTGTTGTTGTTGTTTTTGTTGTTGTTGTTGTTGTAATGCAAATTTGCCAGAATATTACTTGCATGTAATAAACAGTTGTATCAGCCGTATCTAACTATCACGATATTTTTCCACCCTTCATATTCTCTTGATTTTTCTTATCAAGGCAAAACTGATTACACGATGTCATACGACTGGAGAACGTTATTTTGATTGACATGGACAGTACAGAAACACACAGGATGATGGTGTTCCTCAAGCAACAGGTTAGCGTCAATATAGTCAATGTCCTTACCCATTTATGTAGATGTAGCCTGATCTGAAAAGGGAAAACACCTTGAAAATGTTTTACAAAATATTCGTTCCACACAAGACGCTTTGCTGGCTGGGAAGATTTGAGCTTTTCTTTGCTGGGAACTGATGAGACCATTATCGTGTTTGTATTAATATTTACTAGCTTGAAACCAGATTTCAGTTGTAGCTGCCTGAAAGATACAGGACGAAAAATGTTCATTAGTTCTAGTTATTTGCCTGACCAGTGAACATGCCTTGATTCATTTTGACAAATGTTTATTGGATCTCTATCTTCCGTTTGATTAAGAGAATAGCCCTATGATGTTTACTTCGGTATTTTGTATTAAACAATAATTACCAGGAGGGGGGATTGGAAAAACCAGAGGGGGGGCATAAAGTAAAATCAAAGCAAGGAGAGGGGGGTGGGGGGGGGGGGGGTGGCTCTAGGTAAAATAAGTCACTCAAGAGAGGGGGGGCTTAACATTTTATTTCAAGTACATATTACATTGGCGAATCCATACCTATTTATCCTTCACCGGACCTGAAAATAACACACATGCTCTTTTCCTTCTGCTATGGTTCTGTTGAACATTGCTACGGAGGTGATGTTTGTTCCAGACGCGGATGTCCAACAATTAAACATGCAGTAGGAGCTCTTCTTTCTGTTATAAGATTTTAATCCACAGGTGTGTGTAGAGAAAATGTAGGGTACTTGTATAAAGGTGTGTGTATACTGTGAGGGGGAAGAAAGGGGGAGAAACGTAGGTGTCAATTTAACTTTTCCTTCCACTCTCCTACTTTCTTGAGAAAATTATTGGCATCTCTGGGGGAAACTTGTAAGCTACGTGGAGGTATTTAAGTTATATGAAATAAGCAGTTAGTGAGCCTTATCTAAGCATCACTGCATTATATTTTTCTTATCAAGGCAAAACTGATCACATGATGTCATACGGCTGGAGAAATTATACTCGTGAATGACATGGACAGACAGACAGTTGAATTCTGAGTGGTGTTCCTCAAACCACAGGTTAGTGTTGTGTGTTATCCCATGCGAGTCAGTTGAAGATATCTGAGGGCCTATTTACATGGAGAAAAGTTGTCCCTGGTAGGAGGGTTACCCTCCTCCCCGAGCCATCTTTTACCGAGCGTTTATATGAAAAACGTTGTCCCTGTTTACCAAGCCAAAACATGGCCCTCTCGCGCTCGCGCATGCTCTATATGTCCCGACTTGTCCCTGGTAGGTGAAACAACAATAGCCAAAGTGTTTATATGGAAAAAAGTTGGCCCGCCCCCCAGGGTCACCCTGCCCCGAGCCAACTTTGCGATTTCTCATGTAAACGGTTCGCTGCTATTTATAAATAAATGCATATATGAAAAGTTCTCTCGCCCGGGGTTGCTCGGTATGGAGGGTGACCCTCCTACCAGGGACAACGCCTTGAAGATATGTCTCAATTTAATTAAAATACTCGTCATACCGCACCAAACGTTTCAGTTCTGGCAGACAAAAGTGACCATTCTCGTGTTTGTATCTTGATAATAGCTTGGAACCAGATTGTATAGCCGGATCAAAGGTCATTAGTGTAGTCATTTGCCTGACCAGTGAAATTCTCTCCTCACCCTCTCCCCCTCCTCCACTTTAACCCTACTGAGGTTAGTCAGGAGCTCATACGTCATGAGCTTCTTATCCTCCAAATTGTCCAAAATACTGGCACGAGCTGCTTGGAGTTTTTAATTACATTTCAGTGGTGTATTTCATTATAGACAGGTCCCAGGATTAGGGACTGTGCAATAGGTACCATGGGGGGGGGGGGGGGGGGGGGGGGGGTGTGGTGAGGGGTGAGGGGGGGGGGCAGACATAAAGTAAAATCAAACCAAGGATAGGAGGATTCAAAGGAAAATAAGTCACTCAAGGGGGGAGGGGGTATAATTTTATTTCAGTGCATATTACTTTGGGACATTGAGATTAAACCCAACTGATGCACTATATATATTTACTGCAAGTATAAGATTAAAGCTGCCCTTTTAAAAACAAATTCCTAACCAGGATATCAATGATAACGGCAAAAGGTAAATATATATATCTTTACATATGGAAGCTTTGGAAAGTATGACAGAGGAATGTAAGCTAAAACGGATGAGACATGCATTAGTTCTCACAGAGGGGCTTGGTGATCTAACTGCAATTTTAAAGAGGGGGTGGGGGGGGGGGGAGGGGGTGGGAGGTGGGGTTGGTTCATAAAAAATTTCTGACTGATCCTCTCCTTTAGGATGGGGGTATTTCCTATAATATTTTTCTGCATGAAGTCCATTTTCTAACCCCCCCCCCCCCCCCCCCCCCAACCGGCCCGCCCCTCAATAATTATTGCACAGTCCTATAAAACTCGTCACACTTATTCCTTATTCCATGCCTTGATTTATTTACACATTTTTGTTGGTTAAACCCATTTAATATTTGTGATTAGACTGGAGACTCTCGAGACGTACTGTAACGTTTCATTTGACCTCAAACCTTCTGGACATTTTGTAATGGGTTAAAAAATAGCAGGTTACCCAGCTTGTATTCACATAATACTTCTCTCTCTTCAGGAACATTTCAAGTGTAGAATGGGAAAGTTGAATCTGGAAATCAACAAGCGCTACAAGGGAGAGAAGGACAACTTCAGGATGATGTCTGATGAGGTTAGTTGATTAGTTTAAACACACTACCAGAGAAACAAAAATTACTCGTAAAGGAAGAGGGACAGTTTTTAATTCTTGGAAATCAAGCTCAGGTCAATCAAGGTCATGTTGAACATTGTATTGTCAGTCAAATTTGCACGTTCTTTAAATTTGAACAAAGGACAATAATTTTTTTCGTCTGAATAATTGTATCTTTCTACGGTGCGAAACAGGAGCTGGCAAAAATAATAAAATAAGTTTTTTTTGTTGGGATTTTTTCCGTGGAATAAAGTAAAGTAACGTTCTCTGTTGTCATTGCAAAGATGCTTTTGCAGGGGAATA
The DNA here is from genome assembly GCA_029204205.1 of Desmophyllum pertusum. NCBI lineage: Eukaryota > Metazoa > Cnidaria > Anthozoa > Scleractinia > Caryophylliidae > Desmophyllum > Desmophyllum pertusum. The sequence goes on from MU827804.1 coordinate 379,637, forward strand.
AATGGTGACAATTCGCTCGTAGAATAATTTATTTCCTTTGTTTGTTATTTTTGATGTATTCCTAATGATCAGTAATGGTTTATTTCCATATGATTGCTGGCGAGCACTGGGATTGCGTGATTTTTATCGTTTATTTACAACTTGCCGCACGCGCATCAGGAATCATTTGTAGTTCTTTTGAAAGCGAACACAAGTAGACCAAGCACCGAATATTATTCAATGAAGGTTTGTTTTTCAACTGATTTACTCGAATTTGGATGTCGCGGTCGCCAGCAATCATATTGAAATCAGCGTTTAGTCACGCTGGGTTTCGCAGACGTTATTTTGGTCGTCACACAACGCTTCTAGAAAAGTATCAAGAGCCCCTAGCACCGCATATTTATACAATAAACATTTATTTATTTAAAACAGTGGTTAAAACAGCGAGATTGACCGTGGATTGAAGCAGTTGAGCACAATATTGGTGTTTATGTGATCGACCACAATTATTTATTTCTCATTTGAGGAGAAAGAGCTCATAAAGTTAGTAGAAGCAGTTATGCTGTTTGTAAAGAGTTTTAGATTGATTGCACTGAGTTATTGATATCTTGCTTTTATTATTTTCATGCAGGTTGGTTGCAGAGTACCGTCAAGCCTCCAAGTCAGAATCAACCAAGAAAGACTATCAAGTGAAAGACAAGGCTAAGTAACTTAATCAGAGGTAGAAAACAAACTAAAGAAATCTTCAAGATAATTGCTTCTAAAAGAATCGCATCTAAGTTTATTTTTTTAAAAAACCTAGCAAATCTTATCATTGTGAAAAACACATTTTGCCTATATTACAGTTGTTTCCATATTAACATCTGTTTTAAAAAATAATTATTTTCCCGCCAAAAGACTTAGAAAAATACGGCGCTTAAAATACGCATGCGCCAACTTTTTTAATTATTTACTTCTTGTTAACATCTGTTTGAAATTTTTTAATTTTCCCGCCAAAAGACTTAGAAAAATTACGGCGCCCAAAATACGCATGCGCCAATTTTTTTTTAAAATCTCAAATTAATTGCTGTAGTTTTTTTCCAACTACTTATTATATCTATTGTCAATAAAGTGATTTTTTTATTTGTCTTGTCTTATTTATATTTTACAATAAAGTTGAGTCAATGAAGTAAACATTTTGTGTGATCTTTTATCATCTTTAATAAAAATATCAATCACTCAATAAATTAACTATAAACAGTAACTTTTATTTACCTCAAATATTATTTCATTAATTAACTGATTTCTATTAGTAGAGGTAATCGCATGATTTCGAGTGCAATTTGGAATAAATAAGCACAAGTAAATTTTTCAAAGACTAACAAAAATTGCACGAGCCCGTAGGGCGAGTGCAATTTGTAGTCTTTGAAAAATTTACAAGTGCTTATTTATTCCAAATTGCACGAGAAAAATCATGTGATTACTTGTTAATAACACACTTGAAAAATACTGTTTACCGATTACTTCGGCTGAGGAGGGCCTTGGTCTTCGTAAAAATTTCGGAAGTATTCGCCAAACCTTCCGATAAAGTTGGAAAATCCTTCGGATGTCTTCGGGTGATCTTCGGCAACCTTCGTAAATCTTCGAGTGATCTTCGTAAATCTTCGGTAAACTTCGGAAGTGTTCGGGCTGGTTCGGGTTATCTTCGGAAATCTTCGGTAAACTTCGGAAGTCTTCGGATGAAGTTCGGAAATCTTCGGAAGGCTTCGGGCAATCTTCGGAAGTCATTGGGTGATCTTCGGAAACTTTCGGAAGGCTTCGGGTCAACTTCGGCCATCTTCGGCATACCTCGTGTGACCGTCGGGAGCCGTTAGGGGTCTTCGTACTAACTTCGGAAATCTTCGGAAATTGTAATTTGCACTGGTGTTACACTTGAACTGCACTGCTCTTAGCCAATCAGAATGGAGTAATTTTTTCAAGTGTATTATTAAATCAATAAAAAGAGGTGTCTAGAAAAATCTTCCCTATATATACTAAGTCTTTTGGCGGGAAAATTGGATTTTTTTTTGCACAGCGTTCCCCTGGCAACATTCTCGTCAACAAATTCAAAATGTCTTCCCTTACAATTTTCAGCCAAAAATATATATTTAAACGCCACCTCGTGCAAAAAAAAATTGAAAAATAACAGCCAATTTCTTTCTAATCCCATTTAAAAAGCCGAGTAAGATATTTCAAGCTCCTTTTTTTTCTAAATAACATTTTGAATTGAATATATCCCTCTCCGAAACATTTTTAATAGTCTTTCAAAGTTCTTGCACGAGATAGCGTATACATGTGATAAGATCTTTTTAAAACGCTAAGTTTCGTATGTAACACAGGACAAAATAATATATCCGATATTTGAAATGCGCCTAAGCAATTTGTTGTCAACAAGAATGAAAATAACGTTGAAAGATTGTTGGAGCAAACTCTTTAACTTTGGTTTTAACTGCAAGAGCTAACAATATACAATTTAAGTGCTCCTTGTTCTTTATCAATTCTAGCGATAACATTCTAGACGAGTTAATCGTTACGATATTCAGTAATCAGCTCAACAGAATTCAGTTGAATTTCTTTATTTTCTATTACCGCTTTGTCCTGTGTTACACCGAGAGCATAGTGGCACAAAAAGATCTTAACACGTAAATATAAACCAAGAGTTAACAATAAAACCCAATGCTGGTTCAAGAAGCCGCAAAATAAGCGTTGTTACGAGTCCCACCCTTGACATACAAGCTGTTCAGTTGAAAATGCACCAAGAATGAACGAAGCTATATAAACCAGTATAAAGACAACGATACGAAAACAAAAATGAATTTAGTTTTGAACACGAAGACGCGCTAAAAAAACCTATAGTACTTCGACACCGTCACATTACAAACTTCAAATCAGCTCTGAACATAAACAACGTATAATTTCTCAAACTTGAATTTTGTGGTCTGCCGTCAGATAGTATAGTAGTATAGTGTCAAAACATTCTGATTTTTGTTAGCTACATACGTTTCTTGTAAACCAAAACATTTGAAAATGCATTTTGTTCTAAACACAAAGACGCACTATAAAAGCAATTGCACCTCTGACACCATAAATTTGCATTTTAGTTTTGCACGTGATAGCTAGAATCATTGTGGGTATTTTTACAAATTTCAAATTCAATTTTTTTCAAATTTCTGAAGATAACAAAATACAATTTCTGGAATCTTCTCGTTCGTCCGCGCTATATAATACGTGAAGACACATAATTGGTAAATGAGATACTTCAAATACAATTTGAATTTCGCGGTTTTTTACCACCGTTAACACGTAAAATTCGGCATTTTTGTTAGCAAAGGTTCAAAACAACAGACTAAGCTGTTTAGCTTTTATAAAGGCGCCGAAATTACCTGAAACTCAGAATATTTTCTATCACACAAGCAGTTGTTTGTGTTACCTCTATCGTGAACACGAAAACAATATTTCCACAAGACTATCAATTCACAAAAGATACTTTGAACTAAAAGAGCTGTTTTTATATGAAAATTCCAATTTGAAATCAAGACAGACAATTTTGCAAAAACAATGTCAACTTTTAATGATCGAATATTGATCGTTGCCGATTTGTTCTTAATTTCCTCACTATTTTCTACAAATGTTCGCTCTCTGGGAAAAAAAAAACTATTATCTCCCCGAAAGATAAAAACATATTTCATCGTTGAAAATACAAATGATTCTCTCGTGAACAGTTTGGCAGATAGAACTTGTACAATCAAAAGGTACTTTGCACACTGAGATCGAGCTGTTTTATATGAACATTTTAATTTCTCTAGCTCAGACCAGAAGTTACTTTGGAAGGATAAACAAGACAATTTTGCAAAATGATGCCAAATTTATTGAGTAAAATCGTTGTTGAATTTGTTCTCAAATAATGTTCCTCATTATTATTCTCAACAAATTTGCGTTTACTGGAAAATGAAATCTCGAAAAATAAAAGGATATTTCGTCGTCTGAAATTGCATGTAATTAATGTTACATCGATTTTCTCGTAAATTTGTCTTTTGGTAGATAAAGCTTGATAATTAACCCTATTCTTCCTTGGGGGGGGCAGAAAATTCCCTCCTCCTCTATGTATCTCCAAAAAGTATTCACGCTATAAAAATGAAACTTATACGGTGTGTAAAGCATCCAAAAATATTTATTTTAGCGACAGTCACATGTCAATTATGACGTCATATCATGCCAAAATGACGTCATACGTTTAAAAAAAATCCGCCATCTTTAATCCACCATCATGGATTTCAAAAAATTTCGGAAATGTCAGAAAATCTCCAAATTTGTTGTAAAAAATCAAGAAAGATATAAGGTTGTTCGAAGAGATCGAGCTGGTTGTTATATGAAAATTCTAATTTCGCTAGCTTAGCCCGTGCTTTGACCAGAAGTTAATTTGCAAATATAAACAAGACAATTTTGAAAAATAATGCCAAATTTAATGAATAAAATCGTTGATGTGTTGTTCTCTTAAACGTTTCACTGTACAAAAATGTCCAAGACAGAGCTACAATTCAAGAAAAAACGATATAATATCCATTTACAGTATTTGCGCCGTAATAATTGTTTGTTTTTTTATAATTATTTTTAAATCGAATCAATTGTGCACACTCCATCTGAATAGTAGAATTTTAAAAAGAATGAAATCAAACTCGATATCTGTTTTGACTGGAACTGTGTATTCAAATTTTGTTGTCCGTATAACTGGTTTATATAACGCAATCAATCGAAAATCGAAAAAAAATATCATTCGAAATCTTTCTCAATAACCTCCGAACCAGACACCAGGGTTTTATAGCAAGCTCCCCAAACAAGTGAATCTTTAAGATGGCACCATCAAGTCTATTGTAAACATCAATAGTATCAGTTTTGGCTTCCCATTTCATAACAAATTGGTTCTTTAGTTCGTCCAGTGTGATTGTCTCCATGTTATTGGTTGTTAAGAATCGTGCAAACTTCGTAAACAGTGATAGGTCTGTTCAATTCTTCAATCGTCTGTTTTGTTGAAGTCGTATTTTAGTCGATTGTAAGGTGTAGGTAGTTGTTGACATCGGTTTCAGAGGTGTTCGTTCTACGTTAGTGTACCGCAGCTACCTGGAGTCAGTCGTTGAAAGTACGCGAGTTTGTACTGTAATTATAAGTAATGCTTTCCGCAGAGTCCCAGTCAATTCTGTGGTTCGTCAGTTGATGGTGTTCACTCTGTCTCTTGTTCTGTCGAGCGAGTGACTCTTGCCGATGTACGTTACCTGGCAGTCGTAGCCATTGATCTTGTCAGTACACTGCTTCCAGTCTGACGTTGTGTTTGTTCCTTGTCCTTAACGTTGGTCAAAAATGTCCGTAACGTAGTTATCTGTTTCAGTGTGGGCTACGCGGATGTTGCAAGGTTGAAAGGATCCGCGCGATGGTCCGGCTCAGAAGTGCCCTTGATGTGGTATTGTCGCTGTAGTAACAGGTGTCGTGTTTCTGTTCGTCTCGTTAGGTTCAGTAGCTCGGCGAGTGTTTCGTTTAACAACGTCGGTGTTGTAGCGTTCGTGTCAAAACAAGTTCAAGGTATCTGCTTTTCGTCACATAAGTTGTCCAGCGTGTCGAAATCCAGTCGTGCTCGTCTCGTCATAGTCTCGATTGTCGTAACTTTGTGTGAAGTAGGTGATCTAGTAATCTGTCGGTATGTGTCGGTTTTCTGAAAACCGTTGTCCGTAGTTTGTTGAAAGGCTAAATGTGTCGTCAACGTAGCGTAACCAAAGTGGTATTGTTTGACCCCCCCCCCCCCCCCCAAAGTAAAAAATTCTTCTTTGACCAAAATGGCTAAAATTATTTGACAAACATCAAGGTTTGCATTTGAATTGGACGAATTTGTTTTTTTAGTTTGCCCTTTATCGAGCTCTCGTTGGTCTTGCAGTGCCACCTTAAAATATATCCCTTCCCTGCATGCGACATCAACTAAGTTGTAACCATAGTACAGAGTGTTTTGCATACATAAAATAAACACCTGTGCAATCCAAGTCGACACGGAATCAAAAGAGGCAAGGTTCAATAAACTGCAGATTATTAATGACTTTTTTTTTTCGGAGATAAAGCAGAAATTATACGATTGTTCAAGGTATGCAAAACAATCTGTGCCAAAAATGTGGCTGATATTAAACTAAAGTTCTTTGTATCGATTTCCAAGTCTCAGATGACTCGATACAGCTAGACAATCAATAAAGAACGAATTCTTACAGTGTTTGAATCAATTTGCAAGTCCCAGATGACTCGATACAGCTAGACAATCAAACAAATCCCATCTGGATAAAACCAAGAGCGACATCCTTTTACAAATTTCATAAGCCATAATTTAGTCAGCCACCATTTTTGCTACAGTTATTTAACAATTTCAAAGTTCTTATCTTTGTAGTATTTCTTCTTGATTCAGTGATTCCAGTTGTCCTCTTGGCCAGATTCTTTACTCTTCATGCCTTCTGACGATGGTAGTTTTCCTGAAGATATCAGAAAAATTAATACTAAGAACGCAAGTGGCTACGCGCGTAGGTTAAGGAATAACGCAAATAACGCTTCGAAGGCAACGTTTAATAAGTTTGCACAATAACAAATAAAAATACAAATATAACATGCACGTGGTCGATACTTCGGTTTCCGGTACATTTTGAAAGCCAAGAATCTTTTATTGCAGCGTTTGACCACTCTAAACAGTCTGAAATGCTATAAACTCTTCCGTCAAGGCCACCTGTTCTAGATCTTGGGGTTGATATATTGGAAACGAAACAAGAGATACTGCTTTTCTATCGACATTCAAGTCAAACGAAGCTCAAACCGAACAACAAGGGAACGTGTTTACTCCCTTTGCTAACAGTTCGATACCATTTTAGCTTTCTGGACAAAATTAAATAAAGTAATATTTTCCAAAAGCTCACCTTCGGTTGGAATATCGTAAAGACATATGTTTCCTAGCTTTACACATCAAGCATCTTCCTTCAAGAGTACAAAGAAGCGCACGTGTTAACTCATTTCGCCAACATTTTGATCCCATTAATTAGCTTTCTGGACCAAATTAAGGCAATATTTTCCAAGCGCAATGCTCACCTTCGGTTGGAATATCGTAAACACATATCTTTCCTAGCTTTGAACCTCAAGCATCTTCTTCTTTCAAAAGTACAAAACTAGTCTTCAGCAGGACGACACGTCTTCACACATCCACGACCAGCGTGGTTTGCTGAAATTCTGCAATTTGCCATGAATATGGATTACAGAGACTGAACCCAATCGCTGACAAATACGTCACAAATTTGTCACGAATTTTGTTTGCACGCTTTTTCAGCCAGCGAATCAAGAATCGTGAAAAAAGGACTGGCGTGTCATAAAGCAAAATCTGTGAAAATCGACATAACTTGCAATCTGATCGCATGTTAGGATAGGCTCTATTTCCAGCCGTTTTCGGGGAGTGCGGTTTACATCCTCCTCCCAACGAATGGTACCACAGTTAGAAACGTGTTGTTAGAGAGTTCACCCCGAGTAAAATTACAAGTCAGTTCACGTTTTCGCGTCAGTCCTCGATTTCGATCAAAATGAACTTTCTACCAAGGTCTGTCAATGAGTTTTCGAAGACTTGAATTACATTTGACGCAACTGAAACAAAATTAGAATTTATTGTCTTCATCCCGCGGATCGTTCTGACGACAATCTCAATTTTTGGTTAAATTAATATATATAGTAGCTGCTGAGATTCTACATCTATGGACTTTGTGACTTTTCCTAAAAATTATCTGGGAAATTTATTGTATTAATTGTTTGGTCAAGTGACTTGACGTTTCAATGGCAACCAAGTTTTGACAAGTCGTAGCACCCAAATTTGGTGTTGTTTCTTTCATGAGAGTTTCGCTTTTTTACCCAGAGTTTCTTCCAAATATTTAAACAATTTTTGCATCCTTATATTTTGTTCGATGTTTTGTAATCAAATTTTGATTTTTTCTTTCATTTTTTAACAATCTTGAAATCCAAGATGGCGGATTTTTTTAAATGTATGACGTCATTTTGGCGTGATATGACGTCATAATTGACACCTAACTGTCACTAAATTCAGCATTTTTGGATGCTTTACACACTATATAAGTTTCATTTCCATAGCGTGAATATTTTTCGAGATACAGGTCGTTTACCCAAATTTGGTGTCTGTTCTGCTTTAATTTTGGTTTTCATGACTTTCGCTTTTTATGAAGAGTTCCTTCCGAAATCCGTTTACAGTTTTTGCAATCTTCTATTTTTTTGATTTTTCCAAATCAACTTTGGAGATTTTCTGACATTTCTGAACAATATTGAAATCCAAGATGGCGGATCCAAGATTCAAAAGCATTCCTCGGCAATCTTCGGAAAAGTTCGGAAATGTTCGGAAACGTTCGTATGACATTCGAAAAATGGTCGGAAATCTTCGGAAAATCGACAAAAACTCGTTATTAGTATGTTTACAAAATAAACAATAATACATGGTTGATTGGAGATATGAAATTTTTCTTCTCGTTTTCAAATCGATCTCTTTCGTTACGCTCACTCGTGAGATATCGAGTTGTCGAAGATAAATTTTATATATCTCCGCGCACCCATGTATGTATTATTCTCCAGATATTTTCATACCTGGTATGGGATATCCTCTCATGTTTCATTGTCGGTTCTGGGTATTGAGATTAGAGGTTTCCCCCAGAATGTCCTATTCAATGCACTTGAGACAAAAACTCGCTAAACTTCGCTTCAGACTGCTTATTAAAACTAATGAACATGAAGAAAATTGATGATTGTCTTATTATATTGACTACAATGACCTATGCCTGAACCTTTAAACTGCTAATCCAATTAAAAATGGTATAAAAATGACCTACAATGTTGTAAAAACCGTGTTGAGACATTGAACTTCATTAGCGTTATTAATTTCGACTGTCTGCCTGCTGCCTGACGGATGGACGGACTGCCTGCCTTCCTGCCGGCCTGACGGATGGACTGATTGATGGAATCCGTCATGCAGGTGGCATCGTTAGCAAATCAAGGAGCGCTTTCCATTTGTATGGAAAAACCGGTTGTTTCGGTCGGAAATCAAATGGAACGGTTTCTCACTGGAAAATTTCCGGAAAAAGGTAATAGCTTCCGAGGTAATACTACCCTGGGTGCCATTTGGTTATTTCTTTAATAGTGAGGAGCGCTGAAGCCACGAAAGCGAGTGACAGCTTCACCGTCGTGGCTCGCTTTCGCGGTTCGCCGCTCACAAGTTAGGCGCAAAGTCTGGTATTCAGGGTAAGGTGTTACTTTCTCGCTATTACCGGAATGACCGGGAACCACCATGTTTCCACCATGTTCGGTCCAGGCTCTTACAATTGTCAAATGGAAGAACGTCCTTCCTGCATTTCGTTTTCCTGGTGTACATTTTGCACTGTTCCATGTCAATATCGAAGTAAAAAACCTCCAAACTTTTCAACTTTACCTAAAATTTATCTGGGAACAATTTGGTATATGTCATTGTTCACGGAACTTGCTGTTACCATGACAACCATATTTTGACAGCTATGTTTTTCTAAATTTGGAATTATCCTTTTTTAATGAAATGAAAAAACTTTCTTCCAATAATATCTACCTTTTTAGATCATTCATGACAAATTGTAAAAAAAAATAATCAAGAAATCCAAGATGGCGGCTGTTTGGAAATCATGATGTAATTTCCACGACGTGTGACGTCATCGTCTCATGCTGCATACATGTACCTCAAAGCAAACATTTTTGGACGTACTCTATACCCTCCAAGTTTCACTCTCGTAGCTTTAATTCTCTTAGAGTAACAGAGAGCAAAAAAAAGCCCGGTTTGAATAGGGTTATAGATGTTATTGAACTAGCGTGAGGTCCGTATTGGGGAAATATTGGTCGAGCTCTTGCAAAAAAAGAACGAGACCAATTAAATATTCCCAATACGGACCGAACAAGCTAGTTCAATAAAGTTTTTATTATAATGGATTTTTCAAAACTTTACTGATAAATTAATGCAATCATTCTCGGCTAACGCGCGCGCGCAAAGTTAAGCAGTCTTGCATTTTTCAGGCCATTTTGCGAAAACGTTTCACCAAAATTGTCCGCCAGACATACACTGTAAGTAAAAATGTTTCTACTTAATAGAAAATAGTTTTCTTTTGTTCAATGTTTCATAAAAGGAATTTGTTGAAATGAGTTCGTGAGCGGTCCATCTTAGCGGTCCGTATTGCAAAATTCGGACCGCTCAGGGAACCAATCAGAATGCTCCTTTTCATCGTGGACCACTTTGTCATAATTATAATAAAATGACTTATGACACTTATTTGAAGGTTTTATTTGTTTTAATACGTAACTAAGTTATCTGAAATTACATCACGTTTTCTGTTATAGTTGCTTGTGGTAAAATGAACACCAATTTTGCTATATACATGTACATGCGTCACGAAACCCTAATGGTGTGACCATTCAAATGAAAACTATTGAACAGTACTTCATGAAGTACTACTATAAACTATGCTGTATAAAGTGGTTCTAACTGTTACATGTAAGTCTGTGGATGAAACCCTAGTGTGTGACCATTCAAATGAAAGCTATTGAGCAGTACTTTCATGTGGTACTGTTGTTATGCTGTACAAGTGGTTCTAACTTTTAGTCTGTGGATGAAACTCTAGTGTGTGACCATTCAAATGAAAGCTATCGAGCAGTACTTTCATGTGGTATTGTTTGTTATGCTGTACCAAGTGGTTCTAACTTTAGTCTCTGGATGAAACCCTAGTGTGTGACCATTCAAATGAAAGCTATAGATGAAGTACTATTTATTATGCTGACAAGATGGTTATACCTGTTACATGTAAGTCTGTGGACGAAACCCTAGTGTGTGACCTACCTGTACACGAAAGATGAAAGATGAAAACTACATGTAAGATACAGTTTATTATGTTTTACAAGGTGGTTATAACTTGAATTATCTGCAGATGGAACCCTGGCTTTTGAAATTTCAAATGAAAGCTATTAATATAAACATTACTGTGGTACTGTTTGCTTTTGAATATTTTACAAAAATAAACTAGTGATTCTTTTCGAATTGTGAACATGTGCACTCCTGGGAGTGAAAACGTTAATCGTAACCTAACTCAATACAGATACGTTTTACAGTTCGCAGCACCACAATGACATTTAATGTGTTCTCTTTTCCTTGGCGATGAGGCACCGCTGCCTACGTCTAACGTCATCTGGTAATCAAATGTCAACTCTTCCCCTTGTTTGATATTGCGGTTTGCAAAGAATGCTATTCTGGGAAAGTTGGGGTCAAGTGTGTCCACCCATATTGAAAAGACATCCAGGTTTGGGTCGCACTGAAGACAAAAGGGAGAAAGTTTAAGACGAAATCCATCAGAAAATCGAGTAATATTTCTGGCCAGTGGACAAAAATCCTGTACTACGATGCCATAAGCTTTCACGCTTAAACTAGACATCATGAGCCATACCTTAACGATATTCACCAAATAATATAACTCCACAATCCTTAAATTGCTTTCCGCCTTGAGTTTCCTCTCCCGTGAATGGGTTGAGTCATGAGAAGTGGCAGCCATATTTTGTAAACATGGCTGTCACCTCTATGACTCATGGCTGCAACCTTAATTCACGGGAGGAAACTCAAGGCGAAAGCAATTTAAGGATTGTGGAGTTATATTATTTGGTAAATACCGTTAAGGTACGGCTCATGAATGTCTAGTTTAAGCGTGAAAGCTTATGGCGTCGTAGTACAGGATTTTGTCCACTGGCCAGAAATATTACTCGATTTTCTAATGGATTTCGTCTTAATCACTCTCATGATTGGTTCAAATGGTGACTGTGAAAGCTGATTGTGAATTAATTGATAGAAATGTTAATCGGCTATCCAGAGGTATGGTGGCCTAATGGTTATCTCGCTGGACTCTAGAACAAGCGTTCTGGGTTCAAGACTGGCCGTGGTTGTTGTGTTGTGTTCTTGGGTAAGCCCCTCTCCATTCAAGAGTACAAAATGGGAACTGGCGAACTGCAAAAGTCACCTGGGATTACTGTGCCTTTCAATAACACAAGAACTCTGAAGTTCAAAAACCCAACTTAAGATTGCGTTTTTTGCTGTCGTCAATCATCATTATTACGACGACAACCAACGGACCCTAAAAAGAGAAACAAACAATATGGATCGAAATCTACCAATCACAGTCCACAGGCGTGACCTTTTAACCTGTTGAAGTGAACTTTTATTACATGATAGGTCTAATAAGATGATTGACGCATCGAAAAACAAAACCGTTGATCGAACAGAGTTCACATGTTATTGAAAGGTGCATTACGGTCTGCCAGTTGTGTGCCACTAGGCTTGTAAAGACCTTTTTAACATCCAATCCTAGGGAAGTTTTTTTTTCTAGGAGACCCAAAAGGCAGCGCAGTATCAGATCCACTGGATTTCAATTCTAGGGATTTCAGAAGCACCAATGAAGGTCCCTCCAATTCTGGGGAATCCAATCCTAGGGATTCCAATCCTAGGGAATCCAATCCTAGGGATTCCAATCCTATGGATTCCAATCCTAGGATTTCAATTCTAGGGATTTCAATCCTAGGGATTCCAATTCTAGGGAATTCCAATCCTAGGGATTTCAATCCTAGGGATTTAAATCTTGGGGATTTCAATCCTAGGGAATCCAATTCTTGGGGAATCCAATCCTAGGGATTTCAATCCTAGGGATTTCCAATCCTATGGGATTCCAATCCTAAGGATTCCAATCCTAGGAATTCCAATCCTAGGATTCCAATCCTAGAGATTTACAATCCTAGGGAATCCAATTCTTGGGAATCCAATCCTATGGATTCCAATCCTAGGGATCCAATCCTAGGGATTCCAATCCAAGGGATTCCAATCCTAGGGATTTCAATCCTAGGGAATCCAATTCTTGGGGAATCCAATTCCTGGGAATCAATCCTAGGGATTCCAATCCTAGGGATTTCAATCCTAGGAATGGAGGAGCCAGATGGCTTATCAGTGCCGGCACTGAACTCCAGTTTCCGTGGCATGATGATGAAGCAGCTACATTGTACGTAGAAGTACTATTGTATTGATACACATGTACATGTACATCCCCTGGATGGAATATTAGTCCATTGCAGGTAATCCTCTAGCATTTATGAAGGGTTGCTCCAACAATTCGCCAGTAGACATTTATACTCATGGATGGAGAGAGGCACAGTGAAAGTAAAGTATCTTGACCAGGAATGAACGCAATGCAACTGACCTAGGCTGGTCAGGCATGAACGTCTCAATCAGGAGTCCAATGCACTAACCATTTGGCCACTGCGAGTCTCCCACAATATTAACAAAGTAATCAATAGAACTTTAATGGTAATGGTATTTATAAATGCGCTTTACAATTCAACTCGGGGTGAGATTGGATGTCAGCTTGTAAAGGCACCTACATGTACATGTATGGCAGCCGCTATCAGTCCATTCATGATCTCACCCCACCCACCCAACCCACGAATACATGTAAACAGGCCAGACCACAACTACAGTAATTTAGTATGAGTGTAGGAGACAAGGCCAATGGCTTAACCAATGACGCGATCATCTGAACTGAGACAAGGTGTTAAGCACAGCCAGCATGATTCGAAGATTCGGGATTCAAACCCGCGAACTGCAGTCTGGCGCCCAACCAACTGCCACTACATGTATTAGTGGATTTCAATGATCAACACGCACTTCTGCTACATGTAGGATGTTTTAGAAGTACAGTAGTACTAGCGCAAATCTTCATGTTATTTCTGACCTGGGCCTGGTTGTCAAAGGGTGGAACGCTATCCACCGGATAAATCACTATCCAGTGGATAGCGTAGTACTCCGTGGATGGATGCTACATGTACTTGTAGCATGTAGTCCTTTGCAGGTAGCATGTATACCCCCATAATTTTTGTCATGTTGCCCTGGAAATTTGCCAGTGCTCATTTACAGTACATGTACTCCTGGGTGGAGTGAGGCAATGTGAAAGTTCAGTATCTTGCCAAGAACACAACACAATGACCCTGGCTAGAGTTCAAACCCGGAGTGTCCAATGCACTAATCATTAGTTAAAAATAACTATACATGTATACAAAATATCCTTACCGAGTGATTGATGAAGTGGGATATGTTGCCATACTTCTTTGCATCTAGAGTGTATAGGCATTCTCCATCATTGAAATCCAAATCAAACAAGTACGTCTGCCCACAACTGTCATAAACTTTCCCTCTTTTTTCAGCCTCCTCCTGGGTTATGGCCTCACCGATGTATTCAGTGACCAGCTGGCTCTTTTCTATAAGCTCCATTGTTTTAACACCCCACCCACAGCCATTTGGAGTACGAAATATGGCCACCTGTTCAGAACATGAATAAAAATAATAATTATTGTTGTATCGAGTTTTGCCAATATGGTAGATCCAAGATGGCGGATTTAACAACTTTGTATGTACCTCGGAGGGTTAAAGCAGATACTGTACATGTACCCGTTTCATCACCTCCTTATGGGTTGATTGGTTTTGTGGTACATGCATACATGTACAATGTACATGTATTATTCAGGGGGGTGGCCAGGGGTGGTAACTTATTATCGGAAGGATTTTTACATTTGAGATTTCAGGGGGGGGGGGGGGGGGCTTACATGTATTTTCAGGAAGGCTTACATGTATTTTTTTAGGGAGGGTGATTATTATTAGAATTTTATGGTATTTTTTAACCCTTTTTATCCTTGAGAAGTAATCATGAACAAAGATTTCAGCCAGACAAGCTTTGCAATTGCTCAATTTGCTCTTGATTATTACAATGTGTACATGTACATGTAGCACTCGCCATTATCCCATAATCTTCTGATAGCAAAATTTAATTGTGTAGTTTATTGTTTTCAACACTATTTTAACAAACAGAAAATGGTTTACATGTACTGTACATAGTCTGATAGAAATGCAAGATAAAACCGAGCCGCAGACGAGGGTTTACATAAACAGTGTTCTCACCAGGATTTTGCCTTGGGGAGTCCAAGGGCCCCCTCTGCTGAAAAATAGGGGCCCTGAAGGAAGGTAAGGGGGACAAAGTTACTCGAAAGAAAGCGTGTAAAAAAACCACGCTGTACGAATAACATGAGCCCGCACTCCAAATGGTATGTGGTATAATGCTGCCACATGATCCAAGATGGCGGTCAAGATTGCACCCGCCACGGATGCAACGAACGTGTGACAAATGAAGGTAAAAGTTGGTGGAATGCTTTAAAAAAATACTTTGATGCACTGTTTTTAGTCCTTTGAACATATTTAAGGTAAAAGGCTGGAGTATTCGCTTGTCCATTAAAACAATTGGTCAACTAAGCTTCTACAAGTGTGTTCGATCGTAGCATCCTCGTGCGCCATTGGGGCACATTTACTTGGCTTTCGATGCGCCATTTCAATTTTTTTTGCGGGAATCCCACAAGGCCGCGGCCTGGTGAGAACACTGCATAAATACAGTCGAACCTCTACTAACAGCCACCTCTCCACAATGGCCACCTCTCCACAACGGCCACTCTTTTTTGTCCCGGCGGACAGTCCATACATTCACTCTTGTTTTAAGCTCTCTACAACGGCTACATGTACTGTACCTCCACGACGGTAACAGTAGGCCACTAAAGTGCATCCCAGCTGCCAAAATAACCTCTCCACAATGGCCACTCAATCAGTGACTGACGGATGGTGTATACAAAACCCCATTTTTTTGGCGTACAGTAATAAAAGGTCACGAAACCTGATCCGTACCATGCGTCGTCGGGCTGTACAGTATCTTATCAATTGCGGCACATGTTTAGAGCACAATCACGACATTCAAGCCACTGATGGAAGAGTCACAAAGTAAGAAAGTACAAGGCCCTCATTTTTTTCTATTTTCCATTTTTTTACGCTTTTACAGTACTGTATTTTATTTTCATAAATCGAGTACAGCTGATAAGGCTCTGTGTTTAAATTGCATTGTGAAATTGAAAAAAAAAATGCCTTGTAGCACAGTAAGTCAAATTAAAATAGAACTCCATAGCCACAATGTTGTCCCCCACCCCCTCCAAAAAATATGGTGTCATATTACACCCTACATGTACCTCCCCATAACGGCCACCTCTCTACAACGGCTACTTACATGTACCCAGGGATGTAGATAATAGCCGGGAGCCGGTAAAAATACCCGGCTGTCACGCTGATTTTCCGGCTGAAAAACCAGTACAGTCTTTAAAATGGATACCTCTTTCTCCTGAATGTTTTTTAGCCAAATTATTTGTAACTTTTCTGACCGTTTGTACCTCTTGTACTGTTATTGTCTTACCGTAAATAACACGACTGTAAACACGGCATTAGCACGCCAATTTGAACGACGATCGTGTGTTTGCTCAAGGCTCATTGACCAGCGGTGTCTCTACTTCATGTATGCGAAATAATGTACGCCAATTCGCGTTAACGCTTTGCTTATTAACTGAATCGTGGTATTTATTCTTGTATGTATTGTAAGGAACATAAAAGACACATCACAAAGTTTTTCACAGCTTTATTAACAGAAAAACATTGATTCTTGCTTACTGAGAACAGTCCAAAATGGCAATGAATTAAAACCCCTGAAAATCGAGGAAAACGCATTTGCGAGAGTCTAGATTTCAAAATTTTCTGGGGGGCATGCCCCCATACCCCCCTAGTAGGATGGTGCCTTCGGCACCATGGGCCTCCGGCCAATATTTCCGCCTGTTAGCTATATAATCCCGCCTGTCAAAAAATGAATCTACATCCCTGTGTACATGTACCTCTGTACCCAACCCAAGATGGCTGTACTTTCAAATTCTCCTAAACTTTCTTGAGTGTTTGCATCAGGCTATGCACAGTGTATACATGGCATGTACATGTAAACAAGAAGCTCATTTCTTTTATAAGAATAAACATGTACATTTGTACATGTAGCTTCGTAATTTCCTTTAAAAATTTTGGCTTTTGAGATTCCCTCCCCTTGGAATTTCCAATGACCTTCCTTGGGATGGGTATAGATATTTTCTGGAACTGCACAATCAGAGTGTGTGTTTTATATGGATCAACAGTAATTTTTATAAAGCTAATTTGTATCCCACTTACCTTGACTGTGCGTCCCACGCTGCAACACACGATTTCTACATGACAGACCACAAGGGCAACGTGAGTTACACTCGTATATCGGCGTTCCTGGTTTAACACGCA
Organism: Desmophyllum pertusum; assembly: GCA_029204205.1. Lineage (NCBI taxonomy): Eukaryota > Metazoa > Cnidaria > Anthozoa > Scleractinia > Caryophylliidae > Desmophyllum > Desmophyllum pertusum. Next base: position 396,909 of record MU827804.1, read on the forward strand.
CATGTCCATTTCTATCATAGGCAAACACCCCACCACTGTTTTGTGGGCACTCGCAAGTGTCCATTGTACAAATACGCACACAGCTGCACCCGACAAGATAATCAATATCAAACAAATGGCTTGGTATATCCTTGTGTAACACATTATGAGTGACATAAGTGAAGTCCTGCGGAGGCCCTTCATTATCCACTACGTTCTCCACAGCGATGTACGCCTCGTTAGGGCTCTGCTCGTTCAAATAAGCTTCCCAGTCGTCCAGTTGCTGATGTAGATCCTTTTTGTACTTGTACAATTTTGCGATGATGGAACTTATTCTTACAACCAGCAACCTTATCGAAGTTTTCAAATGCAGTTCATACTTTGATTCATAGCGAGACTTCAGTGAAGTTATTGTTTCTAAACAGGGAACAGTGAAATTCTTACACATGTTCCTGGGCTGGGCGTGGTTGGAGGTTCCTGTTCATCTAGTTCTTGAAAGTTTTTTACGTTCTCACTTTCATAGAAGTCTCCTGTAAAGAGGGTTCCTCTTCATTTAAGCTTAGTTCTTGGAAAATGTTTACGTTCTCACTTTCATTAATAGAAGTCTCCTGTAAAGGGGGTTCCTGTTCATCTAGTTCTTGGAAAGTCTTTACGTTCTCACTTTCACTAGAGTCTCCTGTAAGAAGTCTCCTCTCACTGAACAGACGTTTCACATGAAGTTGGCACTTCATCATCTTGTATATGTACAACAGGAGGCCGCAAAGCGTCAGAATTAGCTGAAAACAAAACTTCTTCTACGCTTGGTGCGTCTTCTTCTTCTTCGAACACTGAAGAACCAAGGGGTTAATCGTCTCTCCATTGATAGTACCAGTGCTTGAAACAGTTAACGGTGAATCCTCAATGCAGATGACCTCCGGAAAGTCTGGAATCCCTTCTCTCTACTTCGTCCAAAGCTGAACAGTAATCCGTGCTTGTACCCGACGAATTTAAGAGGAAAAGCGAGGCGATTAGGCTGTCTTCATCTAAAAGCAATCAGTCCAAGTAAACTTGTAAACAAATGACGAAAAACGATGAATTTTCAAACTCATCCGCCATTGCCGTCCGCCATCATGCTTCCAGAATGCTTCATTTCGCGCCTTTGAATGGGTTCCACACGAGGGATTGTGGGTAATTTTTATAGAAAAAAACCGCTGGAGAAGTCTGGGGCTCATACTTCCATGTAGGTCGTTGAGTTGAAGTTGACTGTTGAGTTCTGTTGAGTTTTCCTTTCATTTTCGATTCTAGCTGGAGAATTGCCAAATGAACATTAGATGTGCAACGGTAAGTATCTTACGTCTGTTTTAAAATCACATTTATTTCTGACCTATTTCTATCTGATACATGTAACATGTACATGTAGTTAGTTGGGGATAGCATAATAATTCGTTTCCGCAGGCTATAATTGCCCTCTATTCTTTAAAACTTTCAGCCGGAGGATCTGATGAACATGCAGCATTGTAATTTGCTTTGCCTGCCTGAAAATTACCAAATGAAATATTATTTCTACCATGGTTTGTCATGGCCTTCAAGGTGAGAATTTTTATGGACAGAGAACACTACATGTACATAATATTATTTTTTAGCATAACCCACTGACCGACTGTCAGGTAAACGCACAATCTGATTGGCTACACAGGGGCCGTCTAATTAATTTATCGATAGGCGGAAGTTTGTCAAGTGTATCAAACTTAATGAAATAAAATAATTTTTTGTTTGATAGATCGGTCAGTGGGTTTATGCTAAACAATGGGATGGCTCGCTCTCGGTTTCTATCAACTTTGATAGTTGGCTGGGGCTTTGCCCCTCATCAACTGTCAGCTGATATAAACCCAAGCTTCCCATATTGTAAATAGACTGTATAAAGGGTTGCCCCAGGGTAGACTTCCGGCCGAACAGGGGGAATGTTATGAGTCAAAGTCCCCTGGAGTTTCCACAGTTTCCTCACCAGAATTAGCCCCCTCATATGGGAGGATAATTCTCACATGAGGGGGATGGAGAGGGTTCATTTGATTCAGGGGACTTCTGACAGAAGTGTGGGCATGATTTTTGTGATCAAAGCCAATTCCTTTTTCTTTTAGAAGGAATTTATTTATCCAGTATGAATACAACAGGAGATCTACATGTACATGTACATATGTACACTGTATCAACAGATCTCTTGACACGTCATCTGTTTCAATCATACATGTACATTTTATGACAATGTAAAAGGCAGATAATTTGAATATTCGCGGGTCGTTGGAGAGTTGCCAGGTAAATTCCCATGATATCCTCGTGGTTGCCATCCACGAATCTACTGTGCAATCTTACAAATTCCCCTCCCCTATTCTTTGAACCCCACACAAAGTGTACCTTTGAGTGTAAGTTGTACATGTATATAGTTGTAATAACAAAATAGCAGCAAACTACATATACATGTACATTGTAACACAACTAACGAAAATATGTAGTGCAGCATCTGATCCAACCCCCCCCCCCCCCCCCCCACACCAAATACATATAATTATGCAATATATTATTAATTTTTATCTTTCTTTTCAGTTGTCATATGTTGCAGAGGATGAAAAAGGAAAGATTGTAGGATATGATGGCAAAAATGTAAGGGAAACCATAAACAGCTTCTTATGCCATTTGGTTGAATCATCATATAACTGTACATGTATACATGTAAAAGCTTAGTACATTATTTCCATGGCCATTGTATTTTTTTGATTCTGTAATGCATCATTGGGTTATCATCATGATTTTAAATTGATCTGTATTGATTAATTTTAATTGTTTCTGTAGGGAAGAGGAGCCTGATTGAAGCTGTTCATGGACATATCACCTCCTTGGTATGAGAAATAAATCAGTAATGTTCACTAAAAATTAACTGACTTATTTGAATTAGTCCTCTTCGTCCCAAGGGGAACACCCAGGCGAGGGGTGGGGGGGACATAAGGGCATCCACTGTAGATCGCCATCTTAGTCTTTCTTCATCCTCCCTTTGCCTCGCCCCAACACATGTCATTGTCTACCTTTGTCAAGGTCCCTCTGCGAGCCATGACGCCAAGTGCTCTTGGGTTCACTTCCTTCTGCCTTGTGGATTCCATTCCAGGACTCGATGCGCTATGGTGTTAAACTACTAAATTTACTGGGACACTGAACTACTTTCGGGGAGGCGTTACAATGTAATGTACGCTGCATAGATAGCTTCTCTTAAGGATTAAAACATAGTAATGGTGAGTTAAGAGAAACATCTCTGTCATCAGCACCCGTAATGTTTATTTTCATGCAAGTTGTGAATGTGTGTGTCTATACCTCCGTAACAACATGAGATTACTGTATGTGGTTTTCATATTGGCTACAGGACATGTACATTGTACATGTAAATTCCACTTGCACAAAGATCTGAGGGAAAAAAGACGACTGCTTTCAGTCTTGAACTTGTGAGACTTGATAATTGTGACAATGATTGTACATTTTGAATTTTGACTGAGGCAAGAAACAAAGCGGAATCTATACTCACCAGGAGCAGCACCGTCTGAAATATTTTGAATTTATTATTTCTCTCTGCAGGCTGTTAAACGTTCCCACAGGAGATTAGGTTTTGGCTCAAAAACTTATGGAACAGGTATGGTCAAATTATAATACTCACTCTGTTCATAAAGTGTAATGATCGCTGTCAGACAACAGTTTTCATTTTTAACCTGGGGGAAAAAAGTGTGTGGTTAAATGCTATGGAAGGTGGAGGAGAAAGATGGGCAAGTTCGAGAAAAAAGGCAAAATTGTCCATAATTTAAATTAGTTAACATATCAGTGTTTGATAAGATTGGAGCCTCAGGTCAAAAATCTGACAAGGTCAGCTACTGTAGCTCACCCAACAAATTAATGAAAAACTTCAGATGATTTTGGAGAGGACCATGTCTCCACACACAATTGATATATTACAGTATGATGTGCATGTGTGAAAATAGCTAGTATAGGTTCAGTCTTTTCCTCATGTTTTTCCCTTCTCCATTCCTGTGTGATCCCAGGTATTCTTGCACATGTTTCTCCATCATAACCTCACAATTCCACAGGTTTGAAACACCTGTAATGTATATGAGTGTCAACTGTTGAATGTCACTGCTCCAAAATTACATGTAATTTTTACACACATAATTTTTAGTGTAAGAAAATAATTTTGACATGCACTTGTTTTTATTGCTAGGCTTCTGCGCTATGGTGGAGTGTTTTAATGCTCAGTATGTGTCTCTTCATGTAAGAAAGAGGTAAGAGAATGAGAAACTTAAAATAAATTGAAGTGTAGGGGGGGAGGGGCTCCCATATAAAAGTGACAGAGTGTATGTATGAGAGTGTTGGTATTTATTGAGAAGTTCCATGCAAGGGTGGGGTGGGGGGGCAAGGGGGGAGGCAGGGGGCAGGAACCCGGAGTGAAGGGGGCAGGGAAGTCTACAGGAGGCAGAAGAAGAGAGGGCAGGAAGGGGCTTTCTCAAACAGTGGCAGGAACTACATGTAGAAGAAATAGGACAAAAGTTGCAACATTGCATAATATTTTTCAATAGAAAAAAGCACAACGAGGCAGGAAGCCCAACAGAAGGGCCGGGAAGCGGGAAATTCTGATCCCCCTGTCCCCATCATGCAAGGGCTAGTTTCTCTAATGCTTATGCCAAGAGAATACAGTAAGAAGCAACTCTACTTTGCATAGTAGATTAGGGTGGGCATATGAACTGTATTATAATATAACCAGTAGTAATGATGGGCCTGACTTGTTCTCAACAGCAACAGAGCGGCTCTTCACCTTTACAACAAGACTCTTGGCTTCAGGTAAGTAAAAAAACAGTTTTTTTGTTTTTTTGTTTTGTTTGTTTGTTTGTTTTTGTTGTTTTTTTGTTAAGTAAAAAAACAGTTACAGGTACTACAACTTTGTGGTCATTCAGCTGTTAAAAGAGCTTTGTCACAGTTAGGGTTTTCTTCAATTTGAAAGAATTTTGTACATCGCCAAAAATAAATGACTTTAAATGTTGCGACCCAGCTCCTTTGAAGGAGAAGTTTTTAATCTTGAAAGGTACAGCTAGAAATTTCACATTGGTATCAAAACTGCAATCTAAAATGGCATAGACCTTTCTGCATCTTAAGAAAGTTACCATAGAGCTTCTAATCATAGCTTTCATTTGAATGATCACACTAGGGTTTCATCCCCAGTTTCGAAGGTTAGAACCAAATTTTATTGACCCCGAAATCTGTTGAGCATTGAAGTTTCTGCTCTTCTTTCTATTTGCCTTTGTGTTATACTGTATGATCTCATGATGGTGTCACTTGTGTTTTGCATGATCAGCATTTCTGAGATTGAACCAAAGTATTATGCTGATGGTGAAGATGCTTATTGCATGAAGAGAGACCTCTCTTCCCTTAAGCTCGAGGTTGGTTTTACTTCTTTGTCAAGTCTCTTTATTTCATGCCGCTATTTTTCTCTGAACTGTCTTTCTCCTTGCTTGACAATCATTAATGCTTGGTGTGCCCAAGTTCAAAATTTAAAAAATCTCCCAATTTTCATTTTAACAAGTTATTGAAAAACAAATTAGTATCACATGAAAGTACTGCTTAGTAGCTTTCATTTGAATGGTCATGGTCACACACAAGGGCTTCATCCACAGACTCAAAAGTTATAGAACCACCTTGTACAACATGTAATAAACAGTACCACATGAAAGTACTGCTCGATAGTTTTCATTTGAATGGTCACACAACTAGGGTTTCATCCACAGACTTTAAAAGTTAGAACCACCTTGTACAGCATAATGAACAGTACCTACATGAAAGTACTGCTGAAATAGCTTTCATTTGAATGGTCACACACAAGGGCTTTCATCCACAGACTTAAAACTTAGAACCACCTTGTACAGCATAATGAACAGTACTACATGAAAGTACTGCTGAATAGTTTTAATTTGAATGGTCACACCACCAAGGGCTTCATCCACAGACTTAAAACTTAGAACCACCTTTGTACAGCGATAATGAACAGTACTACATGAAAGTACTGCTGAATAGTTTTAATTTGAATGGTCACACACAAGGGCTTCATCCACAGACTTAAAACTTAGAACCACCTTGTACAGCATAATGAACAGTACTACATGAAAGTACTGCTGAATAGTTTAATTTGAATGGTCACACACAAGGACTTCATCCACAGACTTAAAACTTAGAACCACATTTAACTGACTCAAAGTTTCACTATATGTAGGAATGAAAGGGTTTAGCACGGACAAAATGGCGTAGGAGCATCGTTTTGTCTCGTTTGGCTCGGGCCGATAAGAGTTGAAGAAAACTCTCGTGCAACTCCCGTTCGCGTTTGGTTTGAGCTTAACTGGTTTCTAAAATAACACACAGTGTTGTTAAAGCTCTGTTTTATTCGTCGTTTTAGGAAAGAGCTTCCATTGAGAAGGCTTAGCAGTACTAAATCTCCGAGATCAAACATAAAACAGAGGAGAAATTCATCGAAGGACAAACGGCCACCACCCCCCTGAATCCAGTCACAAGTGCTGCAGTCACTCGCACTCTCACACGCATGCGCACGCGCGCCATGTTAAGGACGATCCTCCCACGAGGTGCCCGAGAACTACGCTTGAAGAACGGACAGATGCACGAACGAGGATCTTAGCAGTGCTGTGTTGTGATTTATGTATCGAAATAATCCAAGAGTACCATGTTCAACGTTGTAAACAAATCGCAAATTTCATGTTGTAAACATTTGAACAGTACGACACACATAAAAATGCAGTAGCTTTGATTTGAATGGTTACACAGTAGGGTTTAATCCATAAGACGTGAAAGTTTGTGCAGCATAAATAAACAGTATCACATGAAATAATTATTTTCATTTGAATGGTCGCACAGTATGTCTTTTGCTGCTTCTGTGCTCCTTGGGCCTGTTGGAAGCGATTTCGGTGAGTTGGGCCTCCACAGACTAGAGAGATGGTTTCGACAACTATTTAGTTTTCGATCATAAAAAGTTGTCGATAACATACCGAGCAAAACCCGGGCGAGAGAACGTTTTCATACATTTCTTATAAATAGCAGCGAACCGTTTACATGAGAAATCGCAAAGTTGGCTCGGGAGGCAGGGTAAACCCTGGGTGGAGGGTTACTCGCTTTGAAGGTAGGGTGACCTGAGGGGTGGGCCAACTTTTTCCATATAAAACACTTTGCTATTGTTGTTTTCACCTACCAGGGACAAGTCGGGACATAGAGCATGCCGCGAACCCGAGAGGGCCAAGTTTTGGCTCGGTCAATTTCATCGTGTTTAAATAAAGGTTATGTATGTATGTCAATAGGGACAAACTTTTTTTTCATATAAACGCTCAATAAAAGATGGCTCGGGGGGAGAGGTAATCCTCCTACCAGGGACAACTTCTCCATGTAAATAGGCCCTTAAACGGGCACGTAAAGACGCACGAGCATTTGGTTGCGGACGCAAATTCCGAGACGCAAAAAAAATGCTCTCTGAATTTTTTTCAGAAAAAAAAAATTCTTCCGCAATAAATGTTTACCCGTTTGCTCGCCGAGGAAAACAATGTTGACTAGATTGACTCGGTTGCTTCACCCAAGGAACATGAGCAACAATGTTTCCTCGTTTGTCACGACCTTTATATTTTGCTTGGGCACCCTGTGGAATTTGAACTGAAACTCGACTTGACTGCGAGTTATTCTGCTAGTTTCACTGCGAGTTATACTGCGACTTTACTGCGAGTTATATGACAAAAGCGAATTCGATATATTAAAATTCTAACTTGGCTCCGAGGCTTAGGGAATAAAACAAATAATTCGAAAATAATCCCATTGAGGTTGAGAGATGAATAATTTATTTCTTTTGTTTTATTCCTCTACTCGGAGCCAAGTCTGTCCTATTCTCCGGAAGAGAGTGGCGAGTATGGCGCGCCATACGTAGCAAAATTACTTTTCGACACATGTAGACAAGTAATACCATGAAATAGGTCGAGTACAGTGTTTTTGATAAAGGTCACAGTATGATACAACATCTGTTTTCCATGGATTGTTCCCAACAATTACTAAGGGCAAATAGCGAAGGATATGATATAGCATCCCCACTTAGCCCGGGGGAGGAGTGCGTGACGACCCAAATGACGGCTGCGTAGGAGACTAGGTTAGGGGTGTTTGTGTTGTGTTTCTTGGGCAAGACTCTTAACTCACACTCTCACAGTACCGCTATCCAAGCATTGGTCAGTATATAGCGGCGAACTGTTAGGGAAAACCTGACAAAATGCTGGGGGTAGCCTGCGACATTCCAGGGGGGGTAATAATACTCCTGGTCGATCGCCTTGAAGGTTCACCCATGCACACGAACGCTGTACATGTGTTGAGACTTGTCTCTTACGTGATCACGTGCGATTTTAATGCATCACTATTTTTTGATGATATTAGATCGAATCAACTCTGAATTCAGTTTCACAGACATGATTTGGGTTTTTGGCTTTAAAGTAGAAGCTAAAATGGTCGATACGCGTTAAATATGCGACTCTGACAGGAATGGAAAGTAAACAGTTTTTAACATAAACACCCACGTACGCACCGCGACTTGCAGGGGCTCGTAATCTCGCATAACTTTAAAATCTGTCAAAATGATCAATAGTAACCAATGAAAAGGAATAACATTTTTCCGGTATGCGAAATTGAGCTGCAGGGAATAAATAACTGAGACTTTTCCAGACGTTTTCAGTTGGTGCAAATGGTGTTTGTCCTGAAGAACATACGGCTAATTTTGAAAAAAACATGCGAGGTGTCTGTTTCTCCGTTATCGCTGTTATTCTGTTGTGTTGGACTGACATCCACGCCAGCGAAGTCCAACCCAAAGCTACAACCTCCAAAGGAAGTGAGCAATGCAAGGTAGGTTTATGACGGGGTCGAAGCTTAACTCGACCGAATATTATTATAGCACGCAACGTACGTATGATATTAGCCTGAGATCAGGCTCCTGAAGAAAATTTACGAGGCTAGTATGATATATGACAATTATGTCTATTCAACTGCAACGCAATTGAACGCCGTACATCGAGAAAAAGAAAATTGGTTAATGAATTGCTGCAAAGTACTTAGTAGTATCATGATTGAAGGAAATAACGAATAAAACGAATAAATGAACGATTTTTAGCCTTCGTAGCTGGCAGATTTGTTGTAGCCCACGTTTGGGCCCCATCGCGCGTGACTCTCGCGCGTGACTCTCGTGGCTTTCACCGCTCGCGCATGGGGCCTCTCGTATAGTAGGACAAGTCCTATTCCTCTCTCGGCTTCGCCACGCGCATGTTTTGCCATCGCGCGCCAACAATACCGCCAGCTACGCAGGCTAACCATTGAATGGATAACTAATTCAGTCAGGGCTCCTGATTCAGTATATCATCAAATTGCTGACTGACTGACTGACTGACTGACTGACTGACTGACTGGACTGACGGACAGACTGACTGATGGACGGACTGACTGACTGACTGACTGACGGACGGACTGACAGTCCAGTCCCTCGACGGCACTTGTCGCTTTTTTACTTCCGTTTGGCGCTGAGAACCTTGCAGTTAACCTTCTTCCTTATAGAGTGGCTGAGGATGAAGTGGTTGACACTTCAGTCTAATCTTTGAAGTATAAAATTAAGGATAAAAAATTAGCGAGAAAAGTTTAACACAACGTTTCGATGTCTCCACGACATCATTTTCAAGTGACAATCTGAACACGCAATCTGACTCCATCCGCGCAAAACTATTTGTTTAGACAAATATATATAGTTACCATGCACAATGCTAATTACGTTACTTACAGGGACCGCGCAGGGGGCTATTGAATATTTTTTTTAAATTTCAACTTTTCTAAAAAATAATAATAATAAAAATTTCCAGACGTTTTTTCAGAAGTTGGTGTTAAAATGTTCTTTTTGATCTGCAGTAGATCGCAACGGACAAAAGTTGCAATGACCATTAGCAAAGTATAGACGCGATTACAACTGAACAAATATCAAGAGTTAAGATAACTTTGAGTTGACTGACTTTATGCTATCTAGACTGCCAAAACAGTCGTATTTTTTGCGTTGGTCTGTCAAACGAATGCGCGCAGTCTTTGAAAGAAAGGTCTGGAGCGAGTGTGAAAACGGAGAATATGCTATTGAGCATTTGTATCTTGCGTTTTATAGAGAAACGTTTTTATGACAGCATTTTATCGCCATAGATACTTTAAACTGAAAATTATACACAGCTCTGGACATCGCGGGACACGGAAGTCCTGCGTGATAACCAACAGATAAGCGCGGTAAAATGAGCATAATTTTAAATGAAGACTTCTGGCTGTTGGAAAGATAATATCTACAAAAATCTCCGATTGCGTTTCGAAAAATGGACAACTCTCTCAGAATTTTAAGACCGGATAATAAATGTTGATTCCTGTATTAAGTGGAAAGTTGGTAATTTGCACCACGCTTGTTAATTTTAGATGCATTTCAGCCATTTCAGAGGACTTAAATTCACAATTTTCCGGGGGGGGGGGGATGCCCCCGGACCCCCCTAGATGGCTCACGCTGACGCGTTCGCATTAGCCCCCCACTCAAAAAGTGTCTGGCGCGGGCCTGACTTATTGTTATGCTTTACCACCTCACACTGTATATATTAGACAGTTTGAAAATTGTTTTATTTTGTCACTTGAAAATGATGTCATGGAGACATCGAAACGTTGTGTTAAACTTTTCTCGCTAATTTTTATCGTTAAATTTTATCTAAGTTTAATCTCATTCGAGTATTAAATTTGTTGCTTATTGAATATTTTTTTAATTTCAACAGCCACACCCCTTCTTCTGGTATGCCGGGGATACCGGGAACAACGGCGTCCCTGGAATACCCGGAGCCCCGGGTTCTCCGGGTAGAGACGGCTTTCAAAGGAGTCAAGGGTACCGTTGGAAGACGAGGTTTTTCAAGGCGCTATTGGAATCCCAGGGAAGATTGGCCCCAGGGGCTTCGAAGGGCCCCCAGGGGAGATGGGAGAAAACGGTACGATGGGAACAAAAGGGGAAGTACAGGTACCCCTGGGAAACATTGGTCCAAGGGCCCCAAAGGATCCCAGGGAACGAGCGGCATCGAACAAAGGGAAGTACGGGTACCCTGGGAACATTGGCCCAAGGGGCCCAAAAGGATCCCAGGGAACGAGCGGCAGCGGAACAAAAAGGAGAAAAAGGAGACGCGGCGAACATCGACCCAAGACAGCGAGCTAATTGGAAACAGTGCGCATGGCGAACGCAAACGGGCCACGGACAGCGGTAAAATAAAGGTGAGTTTCTTTTAGGTGTATAATATTAGTTTTGAGGTTTCTAGATGTAAGGAAAATTTGAATCTTATTGCAAGGCTTATTCAGTGCTCTTTTCTATATACATCCTCTCCATCGTTGTTACACAAGTAGACGCAGGAACCTTGGCTAATTTCAATTGTAGAAATCTCATGCCAAAGAAATTCGAGGGGCACCGAGCCAACCATCTCGTCCCAGAGCCAGCGCGTTCTGCCCAAAAAGGATCGCGGCCTCTGGAAACGAGATTGCGAATAAACAGACCATGCATTATGCGCACGGCGAACTTGCATTCTCTTTGAATTTTCTTTGAGAAAAAATCGAAAAAAGGAGGAAGTTTGGCGGTTTTTTTTGCGAGTAATGGCCGGTTTCAAGTGTTAAGAGACAGTATCTGTAAAAAGCGGTCTGGTCGATTTGGTTTGAAAAATAGATTTCGCTCATTTGTTGTGTGTTGCAAGACTATTATGTACTTATACTAAAACCACAATCCGCTTGCAATTGATCGGATCTTTTAAAGTTTTCGAGTTTTTACGGGATTTTCGGTTCACCCCGCAAACGCTCGTGATGACCGATGTCAAGGCATAAATTTAGTACAACTTTAAACATCAATTTATCACGAAAAGACAATCCCTGTACAAAAACAAACACCACAGTCAGTTAGATTAGAGTTTTTTTAATTAACCAAGCTGATTTTTATGAACATCGAGTTTAAATCAAGCAAGCAGTGAGACTTTAACGACACCCCTGTCGCACAGCTTAATCAAACACGCGAAAACGTATCGAATTGAAACTTTATTTTTGAAAAAGTGGGGCGTACTATTTCAATTAAACGAACGCAGCCGAAAAGTAGATACAATAGAGAATGTTTACTAGCTGGTCGGTAGGTACTTCATGTATGAAAGCACATATTGTACTGAGCCGAGAGGAAACATGGCGATATGTGCTTCGTTCAGTTGATGACCGTTTTGTCGTGGAAAAACTTCGTTGTACGGCCAGTAAGGAAGGGAAAACACATCGTAATCACCTTTACCAGAATCGTACGTTACATCAAGGCAAAGTTTGGGCGGCAAAGATTGTTACTTCTTGTGGAAACATTGAGTGAAGCCTGATCTATAGAAAATGGATGGAAGGATCAGTTAAGCTCATTTTAAAAAGCCGTTAAAATCAATTTTTCGCTTTTAATTGAACTTTGGTGCATTTAAATTACATTTGCCTTTATTTCTGATCGTTTTAGATATGTCTATGAGACAGTCTGGTGCAACGCTTCATGTTGACGAGTCTCTCAAAATGGAGGAAAACTTGGAGATCGTCGAAATTTGGCAAGTTCACACAGCTATAAATATTTCATCAAACAGATACCGCAAGGTTTCTTGCTATAGTAACATTCTCTATTGTATCTACTTTTCGGCTGCGTTCGTTTAATTGAAATAGTACGCCCCACTTTTTCAAAAATAAGTTTCAATTCGATCCGTTTTCGCGTGTTTGATTAAGCTGTGCGACAGGGGTGTCGTTAAAGTCTCACTGCTTGCTTGATTTAAACTCGATGTTCATAAAAATCAGCTTGGTTAATTAAAAAAACTCTAATCTAACTGACTGTGGTGTTTGTTTTGTACAGGGATTATTTTTTTCGTGGATAAATTGATGTTTAAAGTTGTACTAAATTTATGCCTTGACATCGGTCATCACGAGCGTTCGCGGGGTGAACCGAAAATCCCGTAAAACTCGAAAACTTTAAAAGATCCGATCAAGCGGATTGTGGTTTTAGTATAAGTACATAATAGTCTTGCAACACACAAGAAATGAGCGAAATCTATTTTTCAAATCAAATCGACCACACCGCTTTTACAGATACTGTCTCTTAAGCGGTCAAGATTTGATCTTTAGCTTAACTCCTATTCAATTCTGCCTGGGCTTTTTCGGCGTATCTCCAAACGTATTCAAGCTATAGTAATGAAACTTATATGATGCTAAAAGTATTCAAAAATGTCCATTTCAGTGACAGTCACCCGTCAATTATCACGTGATATCACGCCAAAAATGGCGCGCCACGGAACAAAAAATCCTCCCTGCACCGGTATAGAGTTAAAACGCTCTATTCAATTGTGAAGATTTTTTGACCATTTTTGTTTCTGTTACAGGAATGTTCTTTTAACAAGCTGCACAGCAATACAGCACTAAGAGTCTCCTACCAGGGAAACATTCGAGTCTATACTGATGTCGCTTGCAACAGATGGTATTTTAAGTTTAACAGCAATGAATGCAGCGGTCCTTTGCCGATAGATTCAGTCCTTTTCACCGACTGGAGTGCTGGGATTTCTATGATTCTCCGTCCCCATTTTATTGAAGGTTATTGTGAGAACCTCCCACGGGGCACGGTCAACGTTGAACTCTGGGTAGGCAAGTGCCCTGGGAAGACACTGGGTGACGCTTGGACAGGATATAATTCAGTGTCCCGGATTATGATTGAAGAAGTACCGCCATCCCAGTAAAGCTGCTTGTGATCAAAACAATGATTTGATTTCACTAAAATTACAGCATGGAATTAATTACATGAGAGTTCACTGCTGTAGAAAGGCATGTACTTTAGCTTGATTTTGTGTGTTGGTTTTAGCCATCGTTTCTAGCTTTGTTCAGAAGTTTTAAGTTTACATTCCCGAAAAGAAACAAAACATTCTGTCAATAACAAGTGGTTGACCATGCTCTGCATTGTACATACATTTAATCAAGCCACTTCCTCTTTGTAACCTCTATGTTTTCTTTTACATGACGTCATGGCGGCCATCTTGGTGTTCTCAAACAATGAAATTTCTCTTATTTGGGAAATGAGTTATTTTATTATGCAAACATATCCTAGTGTTTGGGAACACTAATTTGCTTCCAACCGATAGGTATAAGCCATGGACTTATACAACTTCTTAAGGGATTTTTGGTAGGCTTATAAACGAGTGGTTAGTATACAAGTAGCTCAGCCAATTAGATTGCTGCATTTGCATTAGTATAATAATAGATTTTTATTAATTGAGAATACCATTGTATTAAATATGAACAACAGGTAAAGGCTTTCTATAAAATATATCTCCGCCAAAACCTACACGAATGGAGCTATGTCACGATATTTTAAGCCATTTTTGTGAAAAGCAAAATCACCTTCAAATTGAAGAAAACCCTCAAAATAATAGTTACTAAGGCAGAAAAAACCCAAAGAGGTGATAATAAACCAAACAGGAACAACGATGGTTGAGGATGAAGAAGATTAAGACGGATTGCGAACGGCGAACCAACTTGAAAAACATTGGCCAATTTTTTTTGCCATCCGTGACGTAACTCCTTTAAGCATTGTAAGCATTGATGATAAACGAAAAAAAAAAAATCAATATCGAAACATTTTTTCTTATTTTTGCAGCCACTTATAATCTTGCTATATACAGTTTATTTCTGGTATAATCCATTATTAAATTGTTGTTGTTGTCAGTGAGTTCTTTGTTGTCTTTTTCACCGCGACAACGGTGGAAAAGAAACTAAAAAAAATGGGTGATATATTTCATTCCGTACATACAACAATTCAGGTTGATAAGAAAAATGCGAGTCTGAGCCATGACAGAAAAGATTACAGATACCTCAAGCTAGGCAGCTGTTTGTTTCAGTCGGGGGACAAAGTACCTTATTCGGCAAATCTTCGTTAAAGCTCTCGAAGAGTTTCCGACTGTACGAAAATCGCGGGCTCAGTGCCGTCGGCGGAGGCGGGATTTCGCCGTCAGCTGGCACTTGTTGTTCCCCGACTGATTTACGGAAATGACGTACATGTACATACATCCTCGGAGACCCAGGGGCAGTTAGTCGGGGCCAGTCAAAGTAATCGGGCAAAATAGACGCGGTGAAAGTTTACAAGAATGGGCGAACAACATCGCATAAAAAAACCTTCGGTAATCTTAACTGGATATTTTCAGAAACATTTTGCTTCCGCAATAAATGTTTCCCCGTTTGCTCGCCGAGGAAACAATGCTTAGTACAGTCGAATCCCTACTATATATATACTGTAGTTTGACTTGTTTTCTCACCCAAGGAACATTATGAGCAACAATGTTTCCTCGTTTGTCACGACCTTTACATTTTGCTAGGGCTGCCTGTGGAATTTGAACTGAAACAAAAAACTAACCAGTGGCAAGAGCGGAAAAAATCAAGCTTGCACCAGAGACTGCCTTCGCTCTGAGTGGTTGAAGCATGGTGTATGGATTCTTGAAAAGATTACAAAACTCGGCAGTGAATACACTAACACAAAGTCAACACATCGAAAATACTTTTTACCTTAGAATTGGCAAATGTGATGAAAATAACGTGATTTAGTTCGATGTGAGCACTTGCATAGGTTTCCCGAGTCTAGCCTGCGTTGCTGGCGGGTTCATTTTGGCGCAGGAAAGCGTTCAAGCGGAAATGGCTACCAAAGCAACAGGTTAGTAGAGGATTTTTTTTACTTTATTAGATACAAGCTCTTTCAATTTACAATGAGGTAGTCGTGTCGAAAATGTGACCCCATTCTAGTCACTCTGTTAAAATTGCGACCTCATTATGGTTATTCGAGTCGTAAAAATGCGGCCCCGTCCAGCGGCACATCCCCATTAGACTCTTAGCCCACCTCCCGCCGGGTGATAAACTGAAACGGACGATTTGAGTTGAATTATGTGTAACATCTTTACCGCGCTGATTCTGTGCTAACAGCACTGCAAGTTTAATCCATTTGAAATAACCGATCGTCACGTGTTTAATAATAAACCGAAACCGAAGATTTGGTTTGAAACGTGTGTCAGTTTTACCGCGCTGATTCTGTGCTAACAGCATTGCATCTGATCTGTCAAGTTCAATCGAAAGCAGCCAATCATCATGTATGTGTTTTAAAACTAAAATGGAACCGAAGATTTGCGTTGAAACGTGTGTCAACTTTATCGCGCTGATTCTGTGCTAACAGCATTGCATCTGATCTGTCAAGTTCAATCGAAAGCAGCCAATCATCATGTATGTGTTTAAAACTAAAATGGAACCGAAGATTTGCGTTGAAACGTGTGTCAGTTTTACCGCGCTGATTCAGTGCTAAAGCACTGCAGTTTATTCTCAAGCAACCAATTGTCATACTTAGCAATAAATTGAAACCGAAGATTTGGGTCAAAAACGTGTGTCAGCTTTACCGCGCTGATTCAGTGCTGATTCCGTGCAAAAGCCGGATGTGATCTTTCAGGTTTAATCTCAAGCAACCAATCGTTATGTGCTACTTAGCAATAAATTGAAACCGAAGATTTGGGTCAAAACGTGTGTCAGCTTTACCGCGCTGATACAGTGCTGATTCAGTGCTGATTCAATGCTAAAGCGGCATGTGATCTTTCAGGTTTAATCTCAAGCAACCAATCGTCATGTGTTAAACAGGAGATTTGGGTCAAAACGTTTAAGTGCTCAGCTCGTGCTAAAAAACATCACTTGCATGCCCGCTGTGATCTGTCAAGTTCAGTGTAAAGCATCCAATCACGAGACTGGTATGAAGTTCCTGTTTTGCGGAAACGAACTGAAGGGAATCAATAAAAACAATTCTCTTTCCACTTTGTGAAGTATTGAAGCCAAGCTTGCTCGTAACACAGTGACTCAGTACTGAGACAAACATGCGAGGTGTTCTCTCTTTCTCCCTAATCGCTGTCTTCCTGTTGTCCTCAACAAGAACAGGCGCCAACCAAGTGCAGTCAAACGCTTCGACAACCAAATGCAAGGTAAGTACGGGTGTCGTTATAAACTGAACGCGTGCCGATTACTTCGGGAATTACGTATACTCTGCGACTATCAGAATTTTTTCAGTTTCAACGCGCGAACGGAAACGATTGCGGCAGAGAATACAGCACCAGTCAAAAGATAATAGATGCGTTTGTTATCCAATGGCATTTAAATGAATGGGCCTGTATGCTGTACTTTAGCCCAAAAGGAGCGATTACAGAATGCACTGGGCAACTTTGGGACCCCTCGTTTGCATGAGTCATGAAATGACTGACTAACAGACTGAACGAAGTGAGATCGGAACACATTATCAGTTAAATGCATATGGCGCACAATTGCTTTCGAATTTCTTGAGCCACTCGATAAGGAAGAACATTTACAGCGTATTTACATTGTTTTTTTTTTCATTATTTCAACAGCCACATCCTTCTTCTGGTTTGCCGGGAATACCCGGGGACAACGGCGTCCCTGGAGTACCAGGAATACCAGGAGCTCCGGGTTCTCCGGGTAGAGGCGCTCCAATGGAGGGAAGATTGGCCCCAGGGGCTTCGAAGGGCCCAAAGGGAAGATGGGAGAAAATGGTACGATGGGAACAAAGGGAAGTACGGGTACCCCTGGGAACATTGGTCCCAGGGGCCCCAAAGGATCCCAGGGAAACGAGTGGCATCGGAACAAAGGGAAGTACGGGTACCCCTGGGAACATTGGTCCAAGGGGCCCAAAGGATCCCAGGGAACGAGCGGCTTCGGAACAAAGGGAAGTACAGGTACCCCTGGGAACATTGGTCCAAGGGGCTTCAAAGGATCCCAGGGAACGAGCGGCATCGGAACAAAGGGAAGTACGGGTACCCCTGGGAACATTGGTCCAAGGGGTCCCAAAGGATCCCAGGGAACAAGCGGCACCGGAACAAAGGGAACAAAGGGAAGTACGGGTACCCCTGGGAACATTGGTCCAAGGGGCCCCAAAGGATCCCAGGGAACGAGCGGCTTCGGAACAAATGGATCAAAGGGAAGTACGGGTACCCCTGGGAACATTGGTCCAAGAGGCCCAAAGGATCCCAGGGAAACGAGCGGCACCGGAACAAAGGGGAAGTACAGGTACCCCTGGGAACATTGGTCCAAGGGGTCCCAAAGGATCCCAGGGAACAAGCGGCACCGGAACAAAGGGAACAAAGGGAAGTACGGGTACCCCTGGGAACATTGGTCGAAGGTGGCCCAAAGGATCCCAGGGAACGAGCGGCACCGGAACAAAGGGAGAGAAAGGAGACGCGGCAAGCATCGACCCAAGACAGCGAGCTAATTGGAAACAGTGCGCATGGCGAGCGTTTACAGGCACGGACAGCGGTAAAATAAAGGTGAGTTTCTTTTAGGTGATAATAATATATAGAGATGGGGCTTAGCCTAACAGCGGAGCTCCCTGAATTGTTATATTCAAGATGCAATAGGGCCAATTCAATATAAATATGACCAACTGTAGTGTATGTACTAAGAGAAGTCCTTCTCTTAGTACACGACAGTGGCAGATTCGACCGGAGGTCGAAATTCGCCCAAAACGGCCCTCCAGAAGCGATAAAAACACAGGAAAAGACAACAGGTGAGGTTTTAACACTTTAATTCACATTATTTACAACTTTTCGAAGGAAAAGTGAAAATTATTTTCGATCGAATTTCAGCTCCATGTGAACAAATTTACAAATAAACGCAACCACAAAACAATAAACAGTTTGAACGCACAGACAATATTTACAACAAAGCTTTAACACTTACGGTCAAATAGGGAATAATAGCTGAATTTAGCTTTGGCTTTTTGTATCACTTCAATGGCGTTCCGAAAGCTAAATTGAGCAAGCTAAGAGAAGTGCTGACTTGTTGCTACACTGGTAGTGATGAGTCGGTCGCGGCTCATAGCATCGGCAAAAGCAGTCCTGATTTCACCTCTCTAAGATGTGCATATCCCACTCTATAGGCAGTCCAGTTTCTTTAGGCTATTATCTTTCCATGTCTGACGTTTAAAAGGTGTGTGTTGTCTTTCCGAAAACCCGATAATTGCCTTGAAATTCCATCTTAAACCACGCCGCCATTTGTTTGATTTAAAATCACTTCATGTAAAAAAAGTCATGAAATGCGACGTACGGACGTATTTCGACGCACGCGCCCGCGAGCCATTCCGCTGGCCATGACCATAGGAGCTCCGCTAATAATATATATATATATATATAATATATATATATATATATATATATATATTATATATATATATATATATATATATATATATATATATATATATATATATATATATATATATAAATAGACTTGTGGGAGTCGGACTAATTCAAAACGCATTTATTTGCTAACGGGGAGTTTCATGCTTCTCGCGAAGCAATCATCAGGCAAACTGCCAAAAATAACGGATACATTCTGAGATATACAAATTTGAAAATTTGAAAAATGGTATACATGTCAAGATGTGATTGGTTTAGCTAATAGCTTTGCTAAACGGTTATGTAAATTAGATTAAGCTATGACGGTATTTAACAGGAATTTCCTAGAATGTCTACAGCTCGATGCCAGTTCGTTTCTGTTGTTGAGTGTTGACATTCTGGTTTACATATAATGAAGTATTTTTCCATAAACACAAATTACATTTTTTGATGTTTGAATATGATTTTGCTCGCTTCACCTTTCGCCATTTGATGTTATAATTAATTTTCCGGTCCTTCAGATTCCATATGTACTTGCTGAGTTCAGTTGCATTTCTGTATCGTTCATTTCTGAAAGAGCATGTGTGGTTTCTATATCGTAATTAAATGTTGTGTCACAAAGTCCGATGTATGGTTTCTCTTGATTGCTGTGTGGTGACCTCTGCTTGATAAATGATGCAATCTTCGTTGCAATTTTCCATCCATAGGGCAAGAATCTTTGTTCCGGCAGTTACATATGTTTGTTCGTTTTCATCGGAAGGTTTTCAATGATTTGGCAATTACGGTTTTGTTGTGGCCCGAGATTGTGGTTTTGACATTGCTCATGCAGCTGTAGCTCAATTTGAGAGTGTTACGGTTAAAGATTTTGTGGAGTGGGTTTGATTTAGGAAAGTGTTTGTCGATGAGGGAAAGGAAGCACTTTCCTACTTTCGTTTCCACATTTTTACTGAATGGTGGATTGAACCACGTTATGTTCCTTTGACGGTTTTCTGCTTGCTCTGTGGTGGCTCATGAGGTGTTTCTTTGTATGATAGCTTATACGTGTAACCACTTTTGTTTGAGTTGCGTTTTGGCTAAGTGGATTTGGCCTTGTCGAAACATTCTGTGTCGGAGGATATTTCAGAAAGTCGCTTGTTGACAGATTCGGGGATGTTTTTAAGGATAGACGGTGGGTGATTAGATTGCTTGTGCACATACAATGGTGTGTTTCCTTCTTTTGTGTACGGATAGTGCTTGCCACTTTTGAGGTCGAGTGTGACATCTAGGAAATTGACTCTGGTTATGTTGCCTCGACTGTGATCTTTAAAACCGTTGTCACGGAAAATTTTACATAAATCTTTCTTGATCTTTTCGATCTCATGCGGCTTTTTATTGAATGCTGACAGCCCGTCGTCTCGATAGAGGCCGATATTTTTGTCGCACTTTTCGGTAAGAAGGGATAAAAGGTAACACCCAACTAGCTCACATGTTTCAGCACCATCAAAAGATCCCATGGTTACATCAAATCGGTCGTTTGAAGATTTTTTCTCCCATGTAACGTTATCGCTGAACAACAGCGATCGTTTAGCATGCAGGATTATGTTTCGCTCTTGTGGGCTGATCTGTCGGTAGGTGTTGGCAAAGTCAAGCGCTTTGGAGAGCAGCCTCTCATTTATTGAAGGGTAGAAATCACATACGTCGAAACATATGAACGAGAGTGTTTCTTTGTGCTCTAAGCTGTTAAAACCATTTTTAAAACGCTGGACGTGTTTTTCCACTGGTTAATTGCGTTTTTTGGATTATAGTGGTGTTGATATCATCGAGGATTTTGTTTGCTATCACGCCGATTTCCGACTTGGAAGGGTTAATAAGGCGGCACGTGGGATGGTCGTGGAATGCAGGTTTGTGATCTTTCAAAGTGACAATGCTTCCTTTTCTGCTAACTTCTCGATGCGGTCGTCCAATTTGAGATGTTTTGCTATGCTTGCAGACTGTTCATTTAATTTCCCCACGTGCCGCTTATTAACCCTTCCAAGTCGGAAATCGGCGTGATAAGCAAACAAATCCTCGATGATATCAACACCACTATAATCCAAAAAACGCAAATTAACCAGTGGAAAAAAAAAGCCAGCGTTTTAAAATGGGTTTAACAGCTTAGAGCCACAAAGAAAAACACTCTCGTTCATATGTTTCGACGTATGTGATTTCTACCCTTCAATAAATGAGAGGCTGCTCTCCAAAGCGCTTGACTTTGCCAACACCTACCGACAGATCAGCCCACAAGAGCGAAACATAATCCTGCATGCTAAACGATCGCTGTTGTTCAGCGATAACGTTACATGGGAGAAAAAATCTTCAAACGACCGATTTGATGTAAAACCATGGGATCTTTTGATGGTTGCTGAAACATGTGAGCTAGTTGGGTGTTACCTTTTATCCCTTCTTACCGAAAAGTGCGGACAAAAATATCGGCCTCTATCGAGACGACGGGCTGTCAGCATTCAATAAAAAGCCGCATGAGATCGAAAAGATCAAGAAAGATTTATGTAAAATTTTTCCGTGACAACGGTTTAAAGATCACAGTCGAGGCCAACATAAACCAGAGTCAATTCCTAGATGTCACACTCGACCTCAAAAGTGGCAAGCACTATCCGTACACAAAAGAAGGAAAACACACCATTGTATGTGCACAAGGCAATCTAATCACCCACCGTCTATCCTTAAAAAACATCCCCGAATCTGTCAACAAGCGACTTTCTGAAATATCCTCCGACACAGAATGTTTTCGACAAGGCCAAATCCACTTACCAAAACGCACTTCAAACAAAAGTGGTTACACGTATAAGCTATCATACAAAGAAGAAACACCTCATGAGCCACCACGAGCAAGCAGAAACCGTCAAAGGAACATAACGTGGTTCAATCCACCATTCAGTAAAAAATGTGGAAACGAAAGTAGGAAAGTGCTTCCTTTCCCTCATCGGACAAACACTTTTCCTAAAATCAAAACCCACTCCACAAAAATCTTTTAACCGTAACACTCTCAAATTGAGCTACAGCTGCATGAGCAATGTCAAAAACCACAATCTCGGGCCACAACAAAACCGTAATTGCCAAATCATTTGAAACCTTCCGATGAAACGAACAACATATGTAACTGCCGGAACAAAGATTCTTGCCCTATGGATGGAAATTGCAACGAAGATTGCATCATTTATCAAGCAGAGGTCACCACACAGCAATCAAGAGAAACATACATCGGACATTTAAATTACGATATAGAAAAACCACACATGCTCTTTCAGAAATGAACGATACAGAAATGGCAACTGAACTCAGCAAGTACATATGGAATCTGAAGGACCGGAAAATTAATTATAACATCAAATGGCGAAAGGTGAAGCGAGCAAAATCATATTCAAACATCAACAAAAAATGTAATTTGTGTTTATGGGAAAAATACTTCATTATATGTAACCAGAAATGTCAACACTCAACAAACAGAAACGACTGGCATCGAGCTGTAGACATTCTAGGAAATTCCTGTTAAATACCGTCATAGCTTAATCTAATTTACATAACCGTTTTAGCAAAGCTATTAGCTAAACCAATCACATCTTGACATGTATACCATTTTCAAATTTTCAAATTTGTATATCTCAGAATGTATCCGTTATTTTTGGCAGTTGCCTGATGATTGCTTCGCGAGAAGCATGAAACTCCGAGTAGCAAATAAATGCGTTTGAATTAGTCCGACTCCACAAGTCTATTTATTACAGCTCTGGTTTTAATATCCATTGAGCACTTTAATAGCAGATGAAGACTTCAATTTATCCAATAATAGTTAATATATATATATATATATATATATATATAATATATATATATATATATATAATTATATATATATATATATATATTATATATATATATATATATATATATATATATATATATATAATATATATATATATAGAAAGTTAAGAGTACGGAAGGGAGTATAGGTACAAACTAATTGCCTCAGAATCCTTGGATCACCAACCTATTCCCGTTTGGAAGGCGATTCACAGCGGTTTTCTGAAATAAATTCATAGACAGTTGAGTAATGGAAACAGAAACACAACAACAAAGATTATGAGTGAAAATGTGTCCCAGCCGGGATTTGAACCCGGGGTCTCCTGGTTACCGGTCAGATGCCTTACCACTAGGCCACTGGAACAACCACACTAAGGAGGCTGTAATTTGGCCTTCATCAGTGGCAAGCTCTGAAGAGACTTTACACATATTCTGCAATTAGGATCGCTTCACTATTCCCAAGTCGATCAGCAATTCACAGTCCATTCCCCTAGTAAATTCAGTAGAAAGTTAAGAGTACGGGAAGGAGTATAGGTACAACTAATTGCCTCATAATCCTTGGATCACCAACCTATTCCCGTTTGGAAGGCGATTCACAGCGGTTTTCTGAAATAAATTCATAGACAGTTGAGTAATGGAAACAGAAACACAACAACAAAGATTATGAGTGAAAATGTGTCCCAGCCGGGATTTGAACCCGGGTCTCCTGGTTACCGGTTATTTAGTTATTAGTTGTACCTATACTCCCTTCCCGTACTCTTAACTTTCTACTGAATTTACTAGGGGAATGGACTGTGAATTGCTGATCGACTTGGGAATAGTGAAGCGATCCTAATTGCAGAATATGTGTTAAAGTCTCTCAGAGCTTGCCACTGATGAAGGCCAAATTACAGCCTCCTTAGTGTGGTTGTTCCAGTGGCCTAGTAGTGGTAAGGCATCTGACCGGTAACCAGGAGACCCGGGGTTCAAATCCCGGCTGGGACACATTTTCACTCATAATCTTTGTTGTTGTGTTTCTGTTTCCATTACTCAACTATATATATATATATATATATATATATATATATATATATATATATATATATATATATATATATATATATATATATAGCTGGATTTATCAAAACCGTGTCATTTCGCCAGGGAGAGCTTGTCACTTGACAGGTAAGACACGCCCTCAACCAATCAATCAATCACTAGCAAACGTGTCAATGCACAACAGGCCTGCCCACCTTGGTAGCGTGCGGCTTTCCAGCTCTGGTTCCCTAACCGGCTCCACTGCAGGCCAGCTTGACTCAACTGCAAGGAGAATGACCCCTTTTTAGCCAAAAAATGCCACCCGTCAGACCCACTCCACCCCCTGGGTCGAGGGCCGGCACTCCGCGACTGGTGCCAGCGGGTAGCCTGGTCCCGGCCCACTGTGCAGCAACCGGTCTGGACGGAAGCCCCCCCACAAATAAGGCGCGGGTGAGGCCAGACCCTCGGCTATCGCCGAGCGTCTGGCGAAAATGTTTTGGTATATATATATATATATATATATATATATAGATAGGCTTAGCCTAACAGCGGAGCTCCCTGAATTCTCGGATGTCGGATATTAACAAGTCGGATGTCGGATTTTTTATTTTATTTTTTTTTTTTTTTTAACAGGTCGTATGTCGCAGTATTAACCAAGTCGGATGTCGGATTTTAACGTATGTCGGATGGCACTTACAAGCTTCCGTACATAAATAATGCATTGAAATTTCTAAGCGGGCCAACACGACGCCATTTTGTTTGCTTCAGCACTCTGCCCCAGCTCTCACCCTACCGCTTTAGCCGAGCCACTCAACCGAAACGACTGGGGTGAGTCTGCACTTTTCTGCCTTCGATCAGCTGCGATTAAGATTCGTCCGTACTGTAAGTACGTCCGAATAATAACTAAAAAGGTTGTAAAAAAACCCTTTTTGATCTAATCACCATAGTGAAGAAAAAGCCTGGGTGGTGTTATTCAACTATTTTTACACAAGGGTAGCTCTGCAGTACACCAACACATTCTGTACACTACTTTCCAAAGGAGGGAAGTGAGTGTTACAACAACACATGCTAGGACTAAAATAGAAACAAATACAGGTTTGATAGGTTGATGTTTTGAAAAAGCCTTTTCTTTGAACTGTATTAAAGAAAGGACAATAAAAAGAGTCAAACAATGCAAAATCTGGATGGACTGAAAGTGTTAGACTGTGGAGCTAATGTTCCAGTGGAATGAGTTATACTTATTTGCTTCTCAAAAGTCTGAGATCTAGAAGGGATATGAAGTGAACAAGCCAGAGTTTTGAAAGCCTTGGGAAAGTTATTGACTGCCATTACAACATGGGTGCGCTTGACAGCCATCACAAGATGGCCAATATATAATGACAGTGTGAGCTAAAACCCCCGGGGGGTACTAGACAGATGTTCGGGTAGGGAGGTGCGGCCAGGCCACTCCACTTAAACCCCTGAGCCTCAGTGTTCAAGACACAAATCTCTGATTTTCCTACCCTGTATTAAGATATAATTCTGGTTTTGAGACTCCATCTAAGACATTCACTGTTTAACCGGACAAGACAAGACAAGAACAGAATAGTGATTACAAATCTATTTACAGCTTATGAATATGGAGTCACTGAGCTGTTTGCTCTACATTGTAATTACGCCCACAAATATGGTACAAATTTTGGCTTGTGGTTAGGTTATATAAAATTAACCATATATGCTGAAATTATCCTGACTGTTCAAGACATTAGGCCATGTAAAGATACCCTGTTTAAGACAGAAAGTGATAAAATTGATACCCCGAAAAAAACCATACCCTATTGGCGGCACGTCCTGTAAAGGCCAGATAAGGGAGAACCCAAACACCCCCCCCCCCCCCCCCCCCCCCGAGGGTAAAATCCAAGTAATATCAAAAGGAAATCATAGAGCAACAATGCAGATACCAAATATATACACATCACTATATTTGTATTCATCATTATATATATTTCTTACACTTTCAATAACTATACTACTGTCAAACCTGTATTAAGCGGTCACCCTCGGGGAATGGCATACTGACCGCTTAATTATAAACACAGGCAGTCAACAAACCAACAAATATATTAAACACAGGCAGCCAACAATTTATAAACACAGGCAGTCAACAAACCAACAATTTATAAACATAGGCAGCCAACAATTTATAAACACAAACAGTCAACAAATATACACAGGCAGTCAACAAATATATAAAACACAGGCAGTCAAACAAATATATAAACACAGGCAGCCAACAATTTATAAAACACAGGCAACCAACAATTTATAAACAAAGGCAGCCAACAAATATATAAACACAGGCAGCCAATGAATTTATAAAAACAGGCAGCCAACAATTTTATAAATACAGACAGCCAACAATTTATTTAACACAGGAAGTCAACAAGCCAACGATTTATAAACACAGGCAGCCAACAAACTTAAAGAGAAACCGGAAGATGTTTTGGGTGTATTTCACTAGTCCCGATGTCAAGATGGCGGTCCCGCCATAATTTTGTCCCGAAAGAAATTCAACAAAATTACAAATAAACGCAACCACAAAACAATAAAACAGTTTGAACGCACAGCCAATATTTACAACAAAGCTTTAACACTTACGGTCAAATAGGGAATAATAGCTGTATTTAGCTTTGGCTTTTTGTATCACTTCAATGGCGTCCCAAAGCTAAATTGAGCAAGCTATAAAGAGAAGTGCTGACTTGTTGCTACACTGTTGCTACACTGGTCAGACTGGTAGTGATGATTCGGTCGCAGGAAACAATCAGCAAAACAATAGCCCCTGGACTCTACATTCAAATCTTCACACTTGACACACTTCACAACGCAACGAGGTTCAAAGCATCTGGGCAAAAGCAGTCGTCAGTTCTCCTCTGTAAGATATGCATATTCCACTTTATAAGCAGTCCAGTAAACTGGCCACGCCGCCATTTGTTTGATTGAAAATTACTTCATGTAAAAATGTCATGGACGTAACGGTCGTATTTCGACGCACGCGCCCGCGAGCCATTCCGCTAGCCATGACCACGAAAAATGGCCTAACGGCCCGTTCTTAGGAGCTCCGCTATTATTGTTTTGAGGTTCAAGATATAAGGAAAATTCCAATGATCCAAGGCGTATTCAGTGCTCTTTTCTATATACATCCTCTCCCATCGTTGTATGCAAGTAGACGCCGGCAGGAACCTTGGCTAATTTCCGTATATCAATTGTAGAAATCTCAAAGAAATTCGAGGGCACCGAGCCAAGTCTCAACACAGGTGACCAAAGCGTACTATAAGAGTTTGTATGGATTTTTATAAGAGTTTGTATGGATTTGAAATTTAATTGAAAATATCTTCTTTTTTTCCTTTGAAAAGCTTCAATAAAGTTTGAAACCTTACCTGGTGTCCTTTTTTGTCTCCTGGTGCTTCTTTAAGCCATTTGAGCGATTTTCGTTTCAACGGTCTGTATCATTTCAGTGACAGTCACACGTCAATTATCACGTGATATCACGCCAAAAATGACGTCATACGGAACAAAAAAATCCTCCCTGTATAGAGGATTCAATTTTGAAGATTTTTTTGTCCATTTTTGTTTCTGTTACAGGAATGTTCTTTCAACAAGCTGCACAGCAATACATCATTAAGAGTCTCCTACCAGGGAAACATTGAAGTCTATTCTGATAACGCTTGTAACAGATGGTATTTTAAGTTTAACAGCAATGAATGCAGCGGTCCTTTGCCGATAGATTCAGTCCTCTACACCAACTGGATTGCTGGGGTTCTAATATTCACCGTCCTCATTTATTGAAGGTTATTGCGAGAACCTCCCACGGGGCACGGTCAGCGTTGAACTCTGGGTAGGCAAGTGCTTTGGTGGGTGGACACTGGGTAACGCTTACACAGGATGGAATTCAGTGTCCCGGATTATGATTGAAGAAGTACCGCCATCCCAGTAAAGCTGCTTGTAATCAAAACAATGATTTGATTTCACTAAAATTACAGCATGGAATTAATTACATGAGAGTTCACTGCTGTAGAAAGGCATGTCCTTTAGCTTGATTTTGTGTGTTGGTTTTATAATTAGCCATCGTTTCTAGCTTTGTTCAGAAGTTTTAAGTTTACATACCCGAAAAGAAACGAAACATTCTGTCACTGATGATAACAAGTGGTTGACCATGCTCTGCATTATACAAACATTTCATCAAGCCTACTTCCTCTTTGGAACCTCTATGTTTTCTTTCACATGACGTCACGGCGGCCATATTGGTGTTCCAAACAATGAAATTTCTCTTCTTTGGGAAATGAGTTATTTTATTGTTGAAACGTTTCCTTTTGTTTGGGAACACTAATTTGCCTCCAACCGATAGGTGTAAGCCCTGGACTTAGGGGTTTTTGGTGGGCTTATAAACGAGTTGTTAGTATACAAGTAGCTCAGCCAATTAGATTACTGCATTTGAATTAGTATAATAATAGATTTATTAATTGAGAATACCATTGTATTAAATATGAACAACCGGTAAAGGCTTTCTATAAAATATATCTCCGCCAAAACCTACACGAATGGAGCTATGTCACGATATTTTAGGCCGTTTTTGTGAAGTGCAAAATCACCTTCAAATTGAAGAAATCCTCAAAATAATAGTTTACTGAGGTAGAAAAACACCAAAGAGGTGATAATAAACCAAACAGGGCGAATAACGATGGTTGAGGATGGAGAAGATAAGACGGATTGCGAACGGCGAACTTGAAAAAACATTGGCCGATTTTTTTCAAGATGCGCCATCCGTGACGTAGCTCCTTTAAGCATTGATGATAAGCGAAAAAAATAAACAATATCGCAACATTTTTTATCATTTTTTGTAGCCTCTTATAATCTTGTTATATACAGTTTATAATCAAATGAAATATATTTTTTTTAGTATAATCCATTATTAAATTGTTGTTATTGTCAGTGAGTTCTTTGTTAATTTTCTTTTGTCACCGCGACCACCGTGGAAAAAAAACAAATGTGTGATATCTTTCATTCCGTACATACAACAATTCAGGCTGAGAAGCAAAATGCGAGTCTGAGCCATGAGAGAAAAGATACAGATACCTCAAGCTGGGCAGCTGTTTGTTTCAGTCGGGAGACAAAGCACCTTCTTCGGCAAATCTTCGTTAAAGCTCTCGAAGAGTTTCCGACAGTACGAAAATCGCGGGCTCAGTGCCGTCGGCGGAGGCGGGATTTCGCCGTCAGCTGGCCCTTGTTGTTTCCCCGACTGATTTACGGAAATGACGTACAAGTACATGGAGACCCTCGGAGACCCAGGGGCAGTTAGTTGGGGCCAGTCAAAGTAATCGGGCAAAATAGACGCGGTGAAATTTTACAAGAATGGGCGAAAAACATCGCATAAAAAACTGGAGAGAGACATCCAATGATGACCAGAGGCCAAAACACGAGGAGGCATCCTTGGAGTCCCGCATAATAGTTTGATTTTTTGAAAATATAACAAAGTGATTAGTTTCTAATGAAACTGTGGTGCTGCGTCGGCGGGCAAGTAAAACACTACATGTTGTATGTATGTTGATTATCAACTCGGAGTTGATAAAGGTAAATTAACCACCGTAGCGAATTTCTAAAAGCTGACGTTTCGAGCGTTAGCCCTTCGTTGGAGCAAAGTGGAGGATTGTGGGTTGTGTGTGTGTTTATATACTAGAGTATAAGGAGTTCCGAGATTGGAGGAAGCATGCATGATAACGGAGAATGCATGAATAAATTAGTTAGTTAAACGAGAAGCGTTCGTTGTTAACGTTGTCGGATAGAAATGTTAAAGCCTGCAAGACAAGACGGATAAGCAGGATGGGTCTACTTTGAAATCTGCTGCACGCACTGAATACTAATGAGATATTAGTACATGAAAAACATTATTTCTAACGTTTCCTTTTTGTTTTAAACCTGTAGAAGTACGCTTTTAGCCAAATTAATTTTTAGCAGAATCACGACAGCTAGATGAAAAAACAAGGAAAATCTCATTCGGGGCACAGCAAATACATCACGTCCGAAATAAAAACTTGTAGATTACCCAGACTACCGTTCGGTCTTGTCTTGTAGGCTACGCTTCTATCCGACAACGTTAATTGAAATAGGTGTATTTAAAAAATCTCTTAAAACTCAGAGGAAGAAAGAGTTTCGATTTCTTTCAAGATTCGGAGGTGATCCACCCTCCGTTATCATCGTAAGTTTATACAAACAACCGAAAATCTAACGAGCAAAAAGTATAAATGTGCGTCGTTATTACGTCATAATGTTTTAACCAAACCGTAAGACGTGTTTTGCATCACTGAACCATAAGAAACGTTCTTTAATTGGTGGCATTGCCAGTAATAACGAATAATTTAAGGTGGCTCGATCGGGTTTTTGACTTTGAAGAATGAACGTGTGTATCATGCACCATAAACAATCCAACAGAAAATCGATTGTTACAGATGTAATAGAGAAAGATTAAAGTTTTAGATGAGGTGATCATTATCGAAATCGCAGTTACCGTAGCAACATAACATACATCATCTTTCATTTTACATGAGACCGAATCTCTGTATTTCGAATTGAAACACATTCAAGTTTCCACCTTGTGGAATGCGGACAAGTAAACCTACAATAAGATGAAGTGTCCCAAGACTTTTGACAGATACAATTATTGCGTCAAATGGTCTTTGTCTTCATCTCTCCCTTCCCACTCCCTTGCGACGTTGAGTTTCATCCGTCCAATCTTGCGACCATATTTCAACATTGTTTTTGGGGGGCAGGGGGGATCGAAAATTGGATATTGACTACTAACTTTAAACAACATTGCCACTGGGTGGTATTGTATTAAGTATCCCAAGGACTCTCACGACAATTGTACCCTATGTTGACAATGTCCGCAAGAATTTCGTGGCACATCCCCCAAAAAAAAATCAGAGTAGCTTGTGTCACTGACTGTTTTAATAAATCAGATTTTAAAACATCTTTCTCACAAACATCTCTAGTTGACTGAAGACAGACTGACAGAGACGGCCAACACTTCCCACTAGTTGTGTTTTTGTAAGTCTAGAAGTCACTTTTGGTAATTTTTTTTTTGGGGGGGGAGGGTCTGAAAAACTTTTCATTACCCGTAGCTTGTACTTCCAGTTCCCGCCCCTTCCGTTTTAATTCCCACCACTTTGTGCTTTTTCTATTGCAAAATATTATGCAATGTTGTAATTTTTTTTGTATTTCTCTCGGTTCTTACCACCAAGTGGGAATCCCGCCCTTTCTTCTCCCACCTCCCGTAGACTCCCCACCCCCTTTACCCCAGGGTTCCTGCCCCCTGTTCCCCTATTTGAGGTTACTATCCCCAGAGCCGGTATTTTTGCTATTCCTGATAGCTCTTCAGTTACCTTCCCAGCTACTCTGAGGCATCAAGTTACTAGAAATACTCGCAGTAGTCTGAAGTGTCAGCCATCTCGTCTCTTGCCTGACCCTTCAGGGGGTTAGGTCAAGTACAAGTAGACAGCAGACTCTCGCAGAGCCTCGCATAGGTGTGAGTGG
Organism: Desmophyllum pertusum; assembly: GCA_029204205.1. NCBI lineage: Eukaryota > Metazoa > Cnidaria > Anthozoa > Scleractinia > Caryophylliidae > Desmophyllum > Desmophyllum pertusum. Next base: position 428,615 of record MU827804.1, read on the forward strand.
GGAGCATTTTTGCGTGGAAGGGTAGAGGATTGCAGTTCTGCTGACAGTCTACGTGTATAATTTTCTCTTGCTGGTGAATCTGTTTAAAGAAGTTTATTTACAGAGATCAAACACTTCAACAATTCACCGATGTGACCTGGAAACTACTGTAACTGCTCTGAAATACTGCCATACAAGTCAACAAAAAGCAAATGACAATGTGAACAAAATTAACTTGGCAATTCTAAGCAACATCAAAAAACTATCCACTTATTCTAGGTCAGTTTATCTAAATAAGTACAGTAAAATACTTCATTATTTCCAGATCGATTGCAGTTTCATTGTTTACACAGGAACTTTTTTTGGCTTGTAATAAGCAGTAAGTGAAGAACAGTATGAAGTAATAGAGCAGTTTTCATTTGAGTGTCGTAAAATCAAACCCAAAGCAATTATCTCCTCTGTCGCTTAGGCTAATTACAATGGCAACCAATAAAAACTTGAAGCAGATACAAGTAACTAGCGGGAAAACGTGTGTGGTCAAGTTGCAATAATTATTGGTTTTGGTTTTGCATTGGATTGGTTGAGTAGGTGGCACAAGTTTTATAAACCAATCACAGAGTGTAGTAAAGCAATTTTTAACAAAAGTAATTCCAGATTACTTCCGATGCTCAATTGAAAACCGCTCTAAAACAGATCAAATCCCGGCTTATTAGGTCACTAAGATTCATTGGTTTACAAGTTTATAAGGATAATACATGACATAGAGTCAGAGAAGCAACCAAAATGACAAAAAATACCACTGTTCTGTTACACACCCAATTTCATCATTATAAGTCACAAAAAGATCTGGCAAGTCATGGAAATATCACGAAAGCTTGCAAACGAAGCTGCCTCAGATTGTTCACCACCACTATAAGAATCTTGTAAAATGCCTGTAGCGGCGGCTAGTGATGAGAGGTGGCAGTACAAGTTCTTGATTACAAAGTAAAAAAATACTTTCATTATACATGTAGCACATGTTACCATTACATCAAAGGTTCAAATTTGCTTAGTTTAAAATTGCCGATGTCTCCGCCTTCATCAACAGGCTCACCCCTTGCAGCAGCCTCTGCCTCTGCAGCGTCACGAGCAGCAACAATCTTTTCGGCTTCTTTCTTAGCCCATACAACAGGACTACAACAAAGTAAAACAGCACTCATTTAGGCAAAGGTGGAAAGTCAAGATACCGTTACGATAGAAAGTTAATTTCTAAAGGTGCTTAGGCTATGCTGTAAGCCGGCAATGCTTCCTAATTTTGCAGGCATATGAAAACAGGATTTATATTTTTCTGCTCCGTATACGGTCCAGATGATTATTGAATTGTGCAATTTAATTGGTTGCTTGAGAAAAAAACTAGTAAGACCAGTCACTTTTCATTCACAGAACTGACACATTAACCTTTTCCAGTAAAAACATAATAAAAGTCTTATTAGCCGATCTGTGAACAGAGAAAAGAACTTTTCTACATCTGGACCTTGTGCTTAGTCAATAACGACAGAGTAGAATGTTGCACAAGCCACCACATGCATTCACTTGCGAGCAAATTGTCAATAAAAGCTATTGAGCAGTACTTTCATTAGACTGTTCACAGTCCCTCTATTTTTTGCACTGAAATCGTTGCGCTGTCACGATCAATCGTGGAGCCACCATCTTGGATTATTTGGCTGGTTTTGTCCTCTCCCCAGATTTCGCTCGCCAAATAATCCAAGATGGCGGCTCCACGATCAATCATGACAGCGCGACGATTTCAGCGCAAAAAATAGAGGGACTGTGAACAGTCTATACTTTCATGTGGTACGCCGGGTTTATTATGCTGTAGAAGGTGATTCAAACTTTTAAGTCTGTGGATGAAACCCTAGTGTGTGACCATTCAAATGAAAGCTATTGAGCCATACTTTCTATGTGGTGCTGTTATTTCTCATTGACTCTAAGTGCAAATTTTAGAAAAAAAATCCAATATTGTAATTCACTCACTCAGTTTCAGGTCTGTAGTAAAACAATACAGGCATCACAACAAGAATGAGGGACCACCATCTATACCATGGCTCCTCCCAGTCCTCCCACTGCCGCTTCTCTCCTGGTTTGAGAGGCTGTCAACAGAGCAATGAACATCATGTAACAAATAGCAAGTAAACTTACAAACACACAAACAAACAAGTTTTGAAATTATACAGGGTTCCTACATGTAAATTTATACCTAAGTAAACCCTCACATACATGTCAGTGGACAGCCTTGGGACCAGAAACTGTCCTCCGAGAGGTGTCCACTTGGTGGGAGGCTACAAAATAATGTAGTGTTTGTATGTACAGCTGGGATGATGACTAAGTGTACACTTATGATAGGTGTCTGCCTACCGGAGGTGTCCGTTAGCGGTTTATACAACTGTATGTAGTATACACAATTCAAGACATTTCCCATGCTTTTCCCAAACCAGTGATCTGATTTTCCAGACACATTGTACAGTTGAACCATTTATACCAGGGTGCATTTTATGAGGATTATGAAACATAGCGATCGTGGTCGATCGCATGTAGAACCTGTGCTTTTCCTTTACATGCTGTGCCTTTTCATGTCATTCCCACTTCTGCAACAACTCACATTTATAAAATTTAATATATGCTACAACAAATTACAAGTATGATGCCGAAACTTGCAAAACCTCACCAAATCACAAGGTTTTCTGCATCAGAAGACGTCACAAAGTCCGTCTACTTTTTCAATATTTTTCGATTGAAATTGATTGTAATTGAACCCTAAATTCGATAATCACAGAAAGTTTGACGATCGATTTCCGATATTGTACTCGATTATTACTATCGATTTTTAACGAGTATCAAAATTATTGATTTGTTACGTCCTTGAAATATACACTGTTTGAATGCGAAAATGGCAATTTTTGAAGAGCAAACTAAAATGTTATACTTGTAAACAAACAACAACATCACTGTGAGATTATACATAATCACTACATCTAGTTGTAGTAAGCTTATATCAAGCTAGTCCGTTCGGCTGTGATCAGTCTAGTATCGAGTCAGCTTATGCCTGATAAACCGTAAGGTCAGCGGAGCAACAATAAAACACGTTACCTTCTCATTGAAGAGGAAACCATTCGGTGGCTCTCTGTATTTTGTGAAAATGCTTTGTTTTCGGGCAAAACTTGAGCTCACTACAAGATTTCGTCTGCATAAAGAGGCAGCTCTCAGAAAACTCCGAGCCGCCATTTTGAAATGCACACACTCACCTTCCCGTAATGCAATTCGGTATAACCATATTTCCCAGCATCTCGTGCGCGCGAGCAAATAAGACGTCGTCGAGGGAGACTTGGAACGAAATCCCAAAAACCTGGACTGTCCGTGAGGCGAACGCGCGAGATTCACGAGCGACGCGAGCCGCGAGTCTAGGACTGTCAGTAAAATATTTTAGAAATCAAATTCCGATTAAATAATATGACATCAGATTATTTTTCAAAGGGGAATTGCCCGGCTAAGGAAAGATGGTCCTTATCCTCTCTTGTCCTTATATATTTAATTTTTTTTTTTCTGCTTCTTGTTTTCGTTCTTTTTTCTCAGCCGTTAGGATCAGTCTACCGTTCAATGCTTATTTTGCTCATGCTACAAACGGAAGGTGGGACCCAGACATGCCAGAGTGGGCAGGGCCAGATCCTTTCGACGAAAATATGGCAAACGAGGAAACATTGTCCCGGAAACATTGTTGCGGACGCAAATGTTTCGGCGAGCAAACGGGGAAACATTTTCAGAAAACATTGCGTCTCGGACGCAAAATTTGCGTCTGCAACAAATGTTGCGTGCGCGGGCAAACATTTGCCTCCGTAACAATGTTTCCGCAACAATGTTTCCTCGTTTGCCACGGCCTTTAGAACGAGGTTTCCGTCAGTGTACACAAGAGGAATGGAATCTAAGCTAATTTTAAATCTTGGAGATTAGCGTTATTCAGCTTTCGAAACAACTAGCTAGGCCGAAAGGGCTTCTGAAGAGTTACCAGGACTTCATAAATGGCACTGCCATTACCATTACTGTCATTACTGAAGCACTGCAAAATATGTTATATTGGTAAGTTTTGGTTTAACGGCTACAAAGTTAGGTTTGAGTGGGAAATCAAAACCAATCCTCACAAGCCTCGTTTTCATGTTTGTGCTAAAATGGAAATGCTTATAACTTCTCCTCAAAATAGGAATATGGAAACGTTATTGACCTGCTTGACACGATCTTTCTCGTTATTGAATTTATTTCAGTTTTACAAATGTCTTAAATTTGAAAGAGCAAGTTAAACCAAAATCGCTCAAACTTCCCAAAAAACCTTGCCAGACAAAAACTTGTTGGGCGGCCATTTATGAATAAGGTGTATAAAGCGGGAAACGAACACAAACAGTACTATTGGCGGGAACTAATAGTTTAACTTCAACTTTAAGTCATTACGGTAACCCGGGTGTTTTGATCGGCCGATCGTTATACCATAATAGGTTTATCAGTAGCACTGGAATATAAAAGCCAGCCATTTCTGGTTTATCAGAGAAAATCAAATACACCACGTGGGATGTTTTTGGAGCGGACTAATGTAAACTCGTGATTAATATTAAACTCGATTATTTTTGTTATAAACGGTGAAAAAATCGCATTTTCTTTCTTTTAAAATAAATCATTGAATGTTTACAACAGAACGAGTGTTCACTTCGATTCTGACCCGTACAAAAAGCAATATTAACTACACTAAACTGAGAGATGAATTAAAAAAAAAAAATCTGCATTCCATGTAAAAAGAAATCTTTACAAGGATCTTGACAAGTTGAGGGTTTCACTTGAGTCTCGCTGCGCAAAAAAAACGGCATTTCCATTTGCCTTCCAGCAAATGTTCTGTGAAAAATGAATACAGAATAACGTTTCTAAAACCTTTGTGTGTTCTATTTGCGCATAAGAAAGCGCCAAATTAGTTTTGGCACGGCCAGGTGCGTAATGTCGTGTAGTTCGTCAAAAGCTCTCCAACTGTGTGTTGATTACAATAAATCATGCATAGCCAATGAGATGGAGTGCTGGGAAAACAAAGCCCATCGCTGACAAGTCACTTCCAAAAGGCCAAACTGTCTGTGCCGCTTTCAAGCACGAAAACTTTACACACTTTGCATATTTTACAAAGTACAACAGCGCGTACAAACAAATCCATTTGAGTGTCCAGAATCCAGCTCAATGGCGGATTTAGAATCGCCAAGAAATGGCGAAGCCGATGTTGAAGACGGCCGTGAAGTTAAAAAGCCCAGAAGAAAGCGGTTAGTACCAAGTTAACGTACCAGATAATCTCTAAGTGTTTTAATGCGCTGGTTTCTTTGATGTTAAATGATCGGCAAAGAGTTATTAGTGCGTGTAGCCGGTAAGTTATGCTTTGCGGACATGTAAATTTCCATGCGGGCTTCTTGTATCAATGTGAATTATTGAAAGACATTTCTGTTTACCAAGTTTGTACATATAGGAAAGTAGAATATGCGATTACAAGAGGAGCATATAGCATATTGGTTTACTGACTAATCGCGGGTTCAAATGTACCGACCACCGCTAAATGTTCGTGTCATTGAGTAGCTATTTAAAAACGTTTTTCAGAAACGAGTCTTGCAAAAAGGCATGCAACATTTCGTACATTTCAGCGAAAACGCGGCGAAATCTTCAACTCGATCCAACGCCGACCACATAGAATTATCTGTTTGTCATTGAGATTTTTCATTAGCTTTTTTGTATTGCAAAATTCATTTCCCCAATTTTTTTTATTATTTCGGTCATGGTGATTTTACACGAGAAAAATTTGATAGATTGACCTTTCCGTAAAAAAGTAACTCAACGCTTTTAAATATTAATTTGGCAACCTTTCGAATTTTAGTCGTGACATTTCAGACATTTTAGCGTACTGAAGCAATATATGTTTACGTGTGTAAGCCCTTGAACAAAGCATTTGTAAATACAAAGACAATTTACGGATTTTCCATATCGGATGAGCACGATGGATGCATGATACAAAATCGTACGATCGGACAGACTGTCAAACAGTGCCGCAGAACGAAAGAGTGATGCCCGTCGAATGGCCTTCAAAGTCTGTGTTTGATCGACGGCTGTTTTGACTTTGTACAGCCAGATAATTTAAATAGTGTAAACAAAATTATTTTTTTTAGCATAAGTTTGTGTAAATTGGAGTTACAATTAATTAGCAGAAAAAATAATCACATGTATAATCATTTTGCCACAATTTTGTGAACCTTTGTCAATCTTTTGCAATCAATTTCTAGAAACGCTTTTTTATCAGATCTTCGCGAGGACAGTTATTATAAACTCTGGCCATAACATGTGAAATGGATAAACTTTATAACAGATTAAGAACTTTTGTTATGATAACCGAAGTTTAATAGGGACTGTTTACGATATTTTCGCTAATTTTTCGTGTCGAAAGTAAAAGACGTTGTTGTATAAACCAGTGTTAATTTTTAACGACAAACCAATCATTTACACTTTGAGCTCTGTCCAGAGTATAAAATCGCACATTTACGCGATTTTGTTTTTAGGAAATCAATAACCGTAAAATTATAAATTAAAATACAAATGAATCATTTCCGGAGAAATAATGGCGCATTTGGCTTGAGTGTTTCCTTTATTGCGTCACGCGCGACCAACGCAACTGTAACATCTCGCGTGTTTTATGTTTGGATAAGAGAACCGAACAGGGAAGGAGGGAGGGCGGGGAGAGTGGGGGGGGGGGGGGTAGTGACTTGTCCCACACGTTTTAGACGTGGGAAGAGAATGCCAAAAAGAGAGCAGAAGTTTCTTCTTTACTCTAGACTCTATTTCCGCCGCTCTCTTCGTTCGGTGCGCGGGGGATCAGCATGGGCTCATTTTCCTGAACAGCGCGGCTGGTAGTCGAGCCTAAGTTTACTCTCACAGCATCTCTAGCTCTAGGTACTGGCAAATTATTGGGAAGCCTGACAAAAATTACTGGACTGGGAGGTAACCTGCAATGGATTAGCCTCTCATCCAGCAGAAACCGGCGTTAACTCTTGAGCCACTTGGCTCTAGGAAAATTATTTTTAATCTTCCTCTGTGTCTCATGTAGCCTGCGCCGTCAGGCTTTTGCTTTGCTTTTTCCGAGAGGCTCCCGACATGTCCCGAGTCGCGACCAGAGCGACGAGGTGCTCGGGTATGCTCGGGTAAGTTCGGATATGCTCGGATAAGCTCGGGTTTGCTAGGAAAAGCCACAATAAGCCTGGCTTTTTTTCTGATCTTTTTCTCAAACAACGGGATTCATCGATGTTCGCAAGTCTCGCATCGAACAGGCTACTCCCTATGTATTGTCAAAAAAATAGCATAGCTTTCAAAATAAGAAGTGAATTTCTGTACAGTCGCGAGTCATGCATCACGGGATAGTCGCGCGATTGCACGCGGCATGTTCCAATCGTGATAGACACACGCGTACTCTCGTTCAGATCAGGAAATGAAGTTTTACCACACCCTCGCTCGATTGACAGAAATTATTCGTTAAAGAAACGAGTCAGAGACTCCGCTAGACATTTAATCACAAGTTAGTTCTAGATGATTCAATTCTGAGATTCCCGATAAAGCCGATAAAGGAACAGACATTGGTAAAATAAACTCTCAGAGATTTCGAGACTGCCCACACTAGTGGCGCAGGAATTTGCTTATATCAATAACACATGAATGATAGAAATTGTCAAAATTGGCAGCATTTAACCTTTACACTGATCTATTACTAGCTACTAGACCTGTGTCATCTGTTTAAAAGCGTCTAGAAATATCGCTTTCGTATCAGATGAGCTTGTTTTTCTTTCCAGACAAAAAATGATTTTCTGTTGACAAAAAGATTCTTCAGTGAAATCGTAAATTCACCGCCATTTCAGAGAGCGATTAATCCCTCATTCTGTTTATCTTGCTAGTTTTAACTCACAGCAGCAGTATAATAGATAGTAATCAATTCATTTAACATATTGTGCACGTATTAATTTTGTGTAAAATGCTCACAAATTAGTCATGATTAGTTTTGCATTTCCCCAATGGACCATTTTATTTTTGAGAGGGGGTGGGCAATTTTTGCCGGGCAATATTTTTTTCCAACTTCAGGCGGTGCAATAATTTTTTTTTCATTTGATTGCTTGTTCGATTTTTTTCCTTTGGCCCATTGTGCATAATTTTTTTCTCTGCTTTTGTTGCTCTAGGAATATTTTTATGGTAATTTCCACCCACCCCCCCTGAAATATAGAATGGTCCATCCCTAAATGCGGACTTTTGTTAAGTCGCTGTTGGTCGCTGCTAATCTCTTTTTGCAAATTCCAAAGGCGACTTTATCTGCGATTCTCGTATAAATGATCAGATACTGGCTATCCCTGAATGGCATATGTATCGATTAGATAGACCTATGTAAACGTACAACGCGCGGAAAAAAACTAAAAATCACGCTATGTCCGCGCTTAGGCGGTGAAGCGGTTGCAAGATCGATACAAGTGATCGAAAAACATCATGTGTATATTACAAGAACTTCACCCGACGAAATCCTATTCTTGGAATTCACTAAAATAATACGAATAATCTCGAATTTTTGTCATTCAAAGAAGATCTATAGATTATGCAAAACCTTCAATTATGTACTAAATAATGTCTTTCAACAGTACGACAACGTAGCATTTTAAAACGGAGGAATCTCAAACCTGGTTTCCTGGTTTCGCAACGATTGCAAGAGTGGTCGCGATCGTTACGATCATTGGAAATACCAGGCTTTACAGATTACCTAAGGCCCAGTTCAGACGCCGTACAGTTCATGAGCCGAATCGAATTCGATGAATTAAGTTCATGTGTAGTACGGCGTCTGAATCAATTCGGAACGGCTGATTGAATTCGGATCGGCTCAGCCGTTCTTCCCGCCTGGCTCAACCGGGAATATTAAACGGCTGTGGACCGGCTTTGATTCAGACGCCGAACTTCATATGAGCCGAAACAAATGCATGAATTATTATAATGTATTTTTCAATATAACAGCAATTTTTTCCTATTAAATTAAGTTCGGCTGAATTAAGCTCGGCGTCTGAATCAATTCAGTCGGTCTAAATTAATTTGGGTCGGCCTAAATTCCAATTCGATTCGGCTCATGTAAAGTATGGCGTCTGAACTGGGCCTTATTCTCACTTATTATCACGATGTAGCAAAAAACTCGAAAATAAAGACGATATTTTCGTAAATGTAAAAGCCTTTGAGCCCTTTTTTCTCTGAAATCGCGAAAATAAAGCCTCGCGAAATACGGATCTGTCGTTTCGCGAGAATAAGGTGCAGGGATGTTGCAAAATTGCACGCTACAATATACGAACTTTTTTTAACTTCAAAAAAGGAATCTCTCATACTCAGTTGATCTCCGTTTTCCCTAAAAGTTTTCTTTAGGAGCAAGTTTATTCAATTCAATGAGGAATTGAATCCAAACAGATCAAATCTGGACAGTAGTGCTACTTTCAAATATTTACTTCGATGGCCTTGAAACAAAATACAGTGGGCGTATAAAAACTGGCTTTATTCGCTCGCAGCTGCAGGTGTCCTTTCGTTTCAACGTTTGTCTAAAATCAGGCAAAGGAAATTAATTTATTGAAACTGTTTCGCAACTCAAATGATTTTATTCTGGTATGACGTGGGTTTTCGTAAGAGCCTTCGTAGTCAAACTGATTAATAAAACTATCACAACATCACGTCCAAGTTTCGATCCAAATTTGATCTTTATTATTTACCTTTTTTTTCGCGTTATGATATCACAACACCAGAAATTAACCGCGTTTCTTTTCCAACACGAGGGCCAAAAAATGAAATGCTCGCGTGTGTTACAATTTGAACTTCATTTTTTTTTTTTTTCAAAACAAGCTGAGAAGTAAAATCAAAAGTTGACGTGATTTATAGAAAAGCCATTTGAATGCGTCAAGCGAACAAATATAGCCTTGAAAGGGTTTACAGTAACTTTTAAATTACTGTTTTCAACCCTTCCTTCGAGCGGAATTTCTCGATATAACTCACAAGCTATTAAAAATCATCGTGCCATTTTGTAGATCTTCTACGCAACGGTTATTTGGGTCGTCACGCGCTCCTACCCAAATGACGGCTGCGTAGGAGACTAGTATAAAAACAAAAGATGTGGATAACATACTACGTAATTACAATTGGCAAATACGACATCAAAACCGCAGCCTTTGCGCGAAAAAAAAAAAAAGATGCGGTGATTTCAGAGTTAAATATAAACATTGCTGAGTTTGGTGAAAATCATGCGAAATGTGATGCGATCATGCGATTTTAGTTTTAAATGTGTTGTTTTGGAAACCATTTAGCCAACATCATGCGCCTGAGAATATGTAATTATGTTCAATTTAGTTAATTTCTTAATTAAAGTTTCTCTAGTATTTGAAAACTGCTGTTCATTTTACGCAAGTTCTCACGTACATGTAATGTTTTTTTAATTTTATAAACAACGTTTTGCAACTGCGATAAGATTTGGAATAAAACTAAAACTAACAGATACTCGTAGACAAAGGGGGTAAAAATTGGACTACGATTGTGGGCGGTGATGTTTTCGATGATAAATTGCAAGCGATGTGCAATACAAATAATGACTTTTTAAATTTACATTTTATTGCTTGAATTACGTCAAAAACGCCCCGCACCCCACCCCGCATAGTACCACGCGTTCATGACAACACATGCATCCAGGCAAGAAAGTATGCGACGGTTTTGAAGTCGAAGATTTATTCTAAGTGTTGGTAAATACGCTACGATTCGAGGTGTGTTTGTTTTGATAGATTTGGAAGCAAATGTCGTTCGTTCTTTTGGAAGGCAGTGTTCTTCTCACGCACTGCTTAAATGAGTTGGTGTAAATGTTGCTCTGATTTTTCCTGTTCCAGAATGCCGCTGTTTGGGAAAAAGAAATTCGACGAGAAGATCACGAAGAAATACGATTTCCGAGATGTTCTGGGAACGTAAGTGCCTTGCAATGTTATCTTCCATCATGACAGATCGGGTGCAAAAAAAATGACATCGGGCAGGCAGTGCAAGTGTGTTTATTATGCGCGCAGATAAACGTAGCTAGTCAAACTATCGGCGCGCGCTAGTTGCAAACGAATCCTAATTTAATGTTCTGTGATGTTAATACTGAATCCCTATCTGTTTAATTCCACAGAGGCGCGTTCTCCGAAGTCGTCATGGCCGTAGAAAAGGCATCAAGGAAATTATACGCTGTTAAATGCATCAATAAAAGAAACCTTTCCGGCAAGGAGGAAGCGGTCGAAAACGAAATCGCGATCTTAAAGAAGTGAGTCAATTAGTGATAAACAGTCCTCGCTATATCGTGACAATATACCAAGCGCCCAGTCAGTGAGCCAGAAAAATTTCATGCTGCACGGACTGCAGTCACTGCACGCTTTCTCGTGCGCGATGGAGATGTATGTTGTTCGTGTGTGCAGTCATATGACTATACGGTACTTTAATATTTTCGTCCTATTTATTTTGTCTGCAGGGTGAATCATCCAAACATTATTAGGCTCTGGGAGATCTTCGACAACAAGACTCATCTGTATTTGGTCATGGACTTGTAAGTGGTTTGAAAATCTACTTCGTGTCTGTAATGAGCCATTTTACTCTTAGCTCATAATTTAAATAAATCGGACTACCAAAGCTAGCCAAACGGCGATTATTGTTGAATATTATTTCGCTACAAAGCACGGCCGAGGGTTTTAGCCAGCATGGTGTTACTGTCAAAATCATTGGAATTTTATTTTTGACCGACTCCGGCGACATTTTAATAATAAGCTTGCTGAGTGAAACAAACTGCATTGAAATGGGTTCTTCTTGTGGCACGCTAGAATTTGTTGTATTGATTTAATTTGTATGATTTTTGCAGTTCCTTTATTTGCTCTGTTGTTATGAATTTCTCGTGAAATAAAAGACAATCATGTTTTATAGATAGTGTGGGTTTGAAGGTGTGATCCTCGATCTCTCACTCAGATATATAGATATTTTTGACACGACACCTCCGTATCGTATCGAATATCGAATGATCCACAACCAACATGTGTATCAAATCGATGGGCTTTTATTTTTCTTCTACATGCGCCGGGATGGCTGTGGGATCCATTCATGCTTTGATCCTGCTCGTTTCGTATTGTTTTCGTTCTGTGTCAAGTGAATAACTTCCGATCCCATGGGGCTCGCTAATAGGCAGTTAATTTGCTCCGGTGAAAGAAATCAAATGCTGCACAACTGTCAAGGGAGAAGACAAAAGTAAACATTTAACGAGGACAGAGCGATTCCAAAGTCTCTGCGCTGTCGCGCCAACTCACTAATCCAGAATTACGCGTTTGGAATGAAGACAATGAAGAACATTCGATTGATTCTCATTTTAAATGATAAACAGAGCCAGTTTAAATTGTCTATCGTCTGCGCGCTTCAGAAGCGACTAAAAAATGACAATTGTTCCGAAAGGAAATGATAGTATGTCAAACTGTCGTCTCATACGTATTTTCAGATTACAGGAAACTGACATGGAATCGATCAGTAGCTTCTAGCATGTACATTTCACTTATAGTAATTTGTGCGGGGGCGAATCCTGAATGAATAAGACGTCTAAATATGAATAAGCAAATTAATCTGTGAACGTTTTGAGTGAAAAATGTGTACTGCAGATTACGATCTGTGACAGGAAGGCAATGTAGCGATTATTGTATTATTTCCCTTGCTGAACATGAACGAGATCGATCGAAACTGTAACTTCGCGATTTTTTTTTTGTCGATAACTGTCAAGATTTTCCGAGGTGTTAACTCATTTATATGCATGAATTACTCGTATTCCTCGTTCAACCAGCTGTTAATAAATTAATGGCTTAGTTCAACCGCGGTGGTTTGCAGCTGTTTCCTCGAGCTCTTGTTGTATTCAAATTCTGAGCTGTTGGTGTGTGTGTAAATTTCCCAGGCAATGATTGGAGTAACATCCTAATTAAAATCCATTATCCTATCCGATCGCTGAGTGTAGATTCTAATTTGTTTAATTGTGTAAAATAAATAATTTTTTCAAGTGCTGTATGTATTTTAAAAAAATACTTGTGTTTTTGCCTGGAGGAAGTAATAAATATCTGAAATAATAGAAAATGGTTCCATAAATTGAGAAAAAAAAATCATATTTAAATGACATGTCTGCATTAAAACTATATTTTTACATGACAAGAAAAATATTTCAAATTTGTATTTTAAATTCCTTTGTCCCCAGGGAGGGTGGGTGTAGAATTATTTAGGTAGTGGGGCTGGTGGGGTAGAGGTGTCCACAACTAATAAATAAGGTAAGTTAGGTAGAGGTAAGTAGAGTCACACTCAAGCCAAACTGGCCCATGCACACTGCCAAAGCTTATCCCGGTTTCTGTAGTACATGCACGAAGCTACTAGGGGTAATTGCTACTCTCCCTGGATGGGATATATATCGATGCTAGTTAAGGCGGGATTCTACCTGAATGCCATTTTCCGCCACTTAACATGGGTTTTAATGGAAATATCTCGTTCGCGTTTCAAGCAATCCAAAAACTCTCCACTCATCCCATGAATCTATGTTATGGGGTGTTTTGTAAATTTTGGGTGATTTTTTGGGTATTTTGGGGAGGAAATAGTTTTTCTCAAAGGAGTTGTAAAATTTAGGGAAATAAGAAATATTGAAGATTTAATGTAGTTTTAAAATTAGAATTTGAAGTTAAAAATTAGTAGATTGACAATTGACGACAGTTGATAACCACGCAAGAGCACCCGCGTGGGTATCAACTGTCTGTTGGTGTTCCAATTTTTTTTTTCCCTTCTATCCCTTCTTTAAACCTCTTAAAATTTCATTGAAATTCAGGTTAGAATCCCCCCTTAAGGACATGTATTTATCAGAATATACTAGATTTAAACCGAAAATACATAGCCAACTTGATTCATAAGAAAATCAAATCAAGTGAAAATGCGCTGATTTCACTATAGTTATAAACATAGAAAAATGCGAAAAAAAAATTCGCAAAAATGTGCCCCCATCTCTGCTCCCCCTACCCCCTCACGGGCTGTAGGATTGCGGAGCAGAGTCTCTGCAGAGTTCCCCACCATACCGGTCCTCCCGCATGGTGGCTCATAAACACTAGTTGTGTTCATTTACATATATATATGTCCCGTCTTAGAATTTCCCTCCCATGTGGGAGGCGTAAAGTACGCTACGCGTACTTTAGCCTCGTTTTGGCGTAAATCTTGTTTTCTCTTTAGAGCTTTGCAAAATTACAGAATTGACCCAGATTTCTTGAAATTATGCGATACTCGTGAAATGCATGTGGAAAGTTAGCACTATTTCTGAATTATTTTGGTTTATCACTTTAAAAGCCGCTTAGGCGGGATTCTACCTGAATGCCATTTTTCCGCCACTTAACATGGGTTTAATGGAAATATCTCGTTCGCGTTTCAAGCAATCCAAAAACTCTCCACTCATCCCATGAATCTATGTTATGGGGTGTTTTGTAAATTTTGGGTGATTTTTGGGTATTTTGGGGAGGAAATAGTTTTTCTCAAAGGAGTTGTAAAATTTAGGGAAATAAGAAATATTGAAGATTTAATGTAGTTTTAAAATTAGAATTTGAAGTTAAAAATTAGTAGATTGACAATTGACGACAGTTGATAACCACGCAAGAGCACCCGCGTGGGTATCAACTGTCTGTTGGTGTTCCCAAAAAAATTTTTCCTTCTATCCCTTCTTTAAACCCTTAAAATTTCATTGAAATTCAGGTAAAACCCCGCCTTAATCATCACAGGGAGAGGTGGGGGGGGGGGGGGGGGGGGGATTAAATAATGAGAATGTCTTGATTCACAGTGTCTAGAGAAGCCCTTAATAATAATATTACTTCAATGCTGTAAACCCTAACCCTAATCCTAAGATCCCTAATGCCAATCATGCATAACCCTAAACGTACAATGCAAAACCCTAAACCTAAATACCTGTTACAAGTTTGTTACCTGTAAAAAAATTATTGCCCTCTAAAGGCCAAATGAATTTAGGTGTATGATTTTGTCGCATGCGACTTTTGTAGCACGTGCTGCTCGCGTCATGTAAACATGAAAATGACTTTCATCTTTTAACATTGTTTGTAGCTTCGACATGTCTTAGGGTATTAAAACATGTTTCAAAATCCTACGACATTTTTTGTGTCGTACACGATAATCGTAAGTGTAGTTGTAGGTTTGATTTACATGACACAATTCGTGTCGTAGGCTGTCGCATGTGACAAAAATTTTAATAGTACCCGTCTAAATCGGCCTTAACAAGCATCCCATAACTTTTATATGGGATTTCCCCCCACCCTCATTGCGATGATACTAAATAACAGGGGAAATGGTGTATCCTCCGTGCTGAACTCCCAATGATGCGCTCCAAATCTCTTCAAATCAAATTTGAACCATTGGAAAAATTCAGTAATTGATTGCCAAGATAAGTACATGTTACATGTATATAAATGATTGACAGACTTTATTATTTTATCACGATTATTTTTCAGGGTCCAAGGAGGAGAATTATTTGACAGGATAGTAGAGAAGGGAAGCTACACAGAAAAGGATGCCAGCGACCTCATAAAACAAATTCTAGAAGCTGTGGATTATTTACATGGGCAAGGAATTGTGCACAGAGATTTAAAGGTGAGTGGAATTAAGCAAGGCAAACAAACAAAACAGATAAGAACAATTGCTGTTATAAATAATATACATACTGCTAGACAGTGCTTAAGATACAGTCCGCCAGGGGGCAGAATAAATATTAAATAATGATTATTTATTCTGCCCCCACTGTATCTTTAAAAGCACTGGTCTAATTAATGTTGTCTGTCTGAGGATAGTATAAAGTTCAGGACAGATTACATGTAGGCAACAGGTCGCAGCGACATGACCCGGCAACAGGCATGTTATAAAATGAAACTTGGAATTTTTTTTACAAATTTTTAACTAGCAGAATTTTTTTAATTAATTAGCAGAAATCAGTATTATTGTCAATCCAATATTCATTAAGTATATTATATAGCTATATATATGCCCAATGCACAGCAGGAACTTGCCACTGGCCATACTTTGTATTGATCAGTCCACAATAGTGACTAAAAAAAATAATTTTTAATTAAGTTTTTTAAGTGCCACTATGTTGTGTATTGTTTTCCCTACATGTTTTCATTATTAAATTTTATTAGAGGTTTTTCATTATAATTAAAATGTGATTTATATAATTTAATAATTGTGCAATCCTTGTGTTACAAAATATTAACTATTTTAAAAATGCAATCATTGTGCAACTCGTGTGGTGGAATCGATTTCTAGTAAACCATGGCATTTGTACTTTTAATATAATTATTGTAAATGCCTTAATTTAAATGCAACATGAAATATCAGGGTGCAATATATAGAAAACAGATTTTCAAGGATGCCCTTTGGGCAAGTTGGAGCCATTGTGTGCTTAAGCCCGAAGGCCTTTCTCATTGGCCTTACTTCATCTGCCAACTAAAAATATCCAAAAATTGACTTGCCCATCAGGGAATTGATTGGATAAAATGTACTTGCCTGACAGAAAAATCCACTAGCTGCGGGCTAGCTATTGGACAGCACTTTCTTTGCATGCTGAATAAAACATTACCAGCCTAAGTTCAGTAAAATTTATTTGTGGCACACGCTGAGACTTGCAGAATTGAAACATTAAATTTTGAGTCATCGTGGATTAATGAACACACACAAAAGCATAATATGAATTCTACGAAACAGCAAGTGTTGGTTTGTTTCATTAAGAGTTTTATACCTGCCAACTCACACGCATTATGCGTGTGTCACACGCCTCCGGATCGAAAACATCGATCACACGCATACATGACAATTTCACACGCCTGACTCACAATTCCGGACTACTTGTTCATTAACCATTAACGTGAAAAATTGGATTCAATTTTCCACCCAAAATAGTCCAACGAACGGCGCTAAATGTCGCGTTTGAGATAAGCGTGATCTTGGCAAGATGGCGCCGAGATTTTTAGCTTCGCACCGCGACATTCGGCAGCCTTCGGAAATCATCGGAACATCTTCGGGAATCTTCGGCAATGTTCGGAAGTCGTCGGAAAATCTTCGGCAATGTTCGGAAGTCGTCGGAACATCTTCGGCAATGTTCGGAAGTTGTCAGAATTTTTCGGAAATTCGGGTAATATGGTACGAAAATCACACGCAGTCGACTTAGGAAAAGTTGGCAGGTATAAGAGTTTAACTTCCAGCTGGGAAATAATAATAAACCTGGTGTACCATAAAATTACGAGAATAACTTGGCTTGTTTTTGATCAAAACGCTTTTTGGTTGGCTTTTTGTGTGTGTTGTGTGTGTGTTTCAAAATAGTTGAGATTATTTTGAAGATAAACAGAAATTGAGATTTTGTGCCTGAAAAAAATAGGTGCTCAATAATAAAACTGCGTGTTAAAACTCTAAATTTGATGATGCATGAAACACAAAGCAAGTTGTACAGTCTTCAAATGAACATCAAGCCTTCAAAAATGCATATATATATATATAAAATGCAAAAAAGCTCAACAGCAGGGGGCAAACTGAATAACAATACAGACACCGAAAGGGCGGAGCAAAGTGTCCATATTAGAGGTGTTCGTATTATAGAGGTCATGAATATGATGTCATTTTAAAGCTCCACTGACAATAAGAAATGGCAAAGATAAATGGCAATAACATGTCGATAAACTGAATGAAAAAAAAATGCTAATTTTATTGTATCCATGGACAATGGGACACATTGAATATATAGAGGTTATTCTAAAGGCTCGAAAAAATAAAAAACTGACTCGTAAAATACCCAGCCGTATTACACACTTTCCGCTGAATAAATTGTTTATTATACGACATAATTATTTCCAAAAATATAGGCTTTCAACCGCGTTTTCCGTAGCGCGCGGTCAGGGGGACTGAGACCCATGTAATACGGTCTCATATTTGCTCTCGTATTTGTGCATATTCGCACTCTAAAATGCCATGTCGTATAATATGAACTGTTATCACCAGAGTGTCATAATAAAGAGGTTTTAAGTTTATATGAATTTGCTCTCTGGGGACGATATTATATTAGTGTCCGTTGTCCGTATTAGCAAGGGTCCGTAAAATATAATATTATAGAGGTTTTCTTTAGAGAGAGAATATATGGGCATTTTGCCGGGAAAAAGGGAACTACAGGGCCGTAATAGAGAGGTGTCTGTATTTTATTAGAGATCATAGAGGTGTCCGTAAGGAGAGATTTGACTGTATTATTATTGGAACAATGATATATATATATATTTTTTTTAAATTAAAAAAAAACAATGATTTTCACCTCCCGCAAATTAGCAGGGCTATTCGAGGCGGGAGGTGACGAAAAACAAATTATAATAAGGGTAGCTAACAGTAGGGTTTTAGTAATAAATAACAAGAAGAAAATTATCAATTATATAATGGCGTAGAACAAAGAAATTAAAGTAGTAATTTTGTTTCTGTATAAAGTAGAGAAGAGAAAGGAAAACTAACTAACAATATATTGATATTGTCCTGTTGAGCTGAATTTAAATATATCTATACCCTTGAAGGATTTTGGCATCTGATTTAGGTGTACGTATTATCCAAATTTAATTGTCATTCCTTAGAACAGACTACACAAGTCATACACACAGTATCTACCCTCGAGGCCAGCATAGGGGTCTATGGTTTTTTTTTTCAATGATAATTAATTTGTGACAGTGTTATCTTGTATTGACTTGTGTATTTTTTTATTGCAGCCTGAAAATCTTCTTTATGACAGGTAAATCTGCATTATTGAAATACATGTACCCTCGCAAACATCCCTCCAATACATTATTGTTGCTAATCAATGTCTCAATCAAGTTATACATGTATCCTTGGGTAGGGGGGGGGGGGGGGGGGTGTAATTTTTCACCATTATATTATTATTGAGGTGGGTTTCAGTGTAATTGGCAGTATTTTTTCACATGTTAAGGTATATTGGGTAAGGTATATTCATTATAATTACGAAACCCTGAAATTTGGTTTCCACAACTTTTTCATTGCGTTCGACGAAGGAGAAGGCAGACTAATTTCCAGTCTTCTCTCACCTTCTCTCACACAGGCGGGACTTTTTGAGAATTTCGGCTGTTTCTATCTATCGACACGCATTTGGCCCCCGTGTGCATTTCGTCATCAACCTCGTTCCCAGGCACATGCGAGGAAAAGGGAGAGAGTCTGGGAGATCAAGGTTTCGGCCTTGTTTATATATTAATTTTGATTTTTTTGTTTCAGTCCTGATGAAGACTCTAAAATAATGATCAGTGATTTTTGGCTTGTCAAAGACGGAGGAAGATGACAGCATGATGGCAACAGCTTGTGGAACACCTGGATATGTTGGTACGTTCAGGGAATTGCAACAAATAAATTTAACCAATATTTCCTCAACACAAGCCTTGCGCTTAGTTCAATAACATCTATTTATTATACATTCAACTCACTATCTCGTTTCTGATTGGCCGAAAGCGTACAGTGAATTTTCGAAATCAGCGCCTTTGAAAGCATCTACGTCATCATCTACCTACAGCTTAGCGAGAGGATCACAGGTAATAACCTGCAGATTATACAATAATCATGTCAAGGACACTCAAGGTCATGGGTAATCATGTCAAGTTTGCGCGCTTTGCATTGCTTGTCTCTGGTAGCGGAAGCAGTATTTTTTTTCGTTGAATGTATAATAAAACAATTATTGGATTCGGTTTTTGTTATATCCAGAATAGTCAAGGTCTCGGTAATAGTTATCAGCCTCAGCCTTCGGCTTTGGCTTCGGCTGATAACTCTTACATGTACCTCGCCCTTGATTATTCTGGATATCGCAAAAACCAGAGTCATCCAATAATTGTTAAATATCAGCAGGCAT
Source organism: Desmophyllum pertusum (assembly GCA_029204205.1). Lineage (NCBI taxonomy): Eukaryota > Metazoa > Cnidaria > Anthozoa > Scleractinia > Caryophylliidae > Desmophyllum > Desmophyllum pertusum. The sequence continues at coordinate 448,629 of MU827804.1, forward strand.
GTTGGAACAGGAAGTGTTGTAGTTACAATGGCTGTACTAGTACATATTTATGGTTCTTTTTGTATTTTCAGCTCCAGAAGTTCTTAAACAGAAGCCTTATGGCAAAGCAGTTGACTGTTGGGCAATTGGAGTTATTTGTTACATTTTGTGAGTAATACATGTATTTAAATGAATAAATAAAATTTTCTGGACTAAATGTAGTTAACACAGTCAGGGGAATTAGTCAGAGTTGTCAAGGGAAAGTCAGGGGATATTGAATATGTCAAGGAAATCCTTGCAAAATATAATTATGTAGGTTTGATCTTAATCCTAGGATCCATTTTTTTTCCAGACTTTGTGGATATCCTCCATTTTATGATGATAGTGATGCAAATCTGTTTGCACAAATCATGAGGGGTGAATATGAATTTGATTCACCTTACTGGTAAGCATGGTTCCTTAAATCACCACACAAAAGTTTATGTAGGACAAGGTCACCCTTAGTTACTGATACCTCTCCCATAAGCCCATAATGGCTCTGTTAATTCCAAGCCTGACCATGCCCTCCCCCCCCCCCCCCCCCCCCCCCAGGCATTTGTCGGGCATTTTACAACTTTTCCTTCTCCGGGGTGGGGCATTTGCTATAACAGGTCAGCCGGGGATGGGGCTGGAATTGATGGAGTCATAAGTGGAGACCTTGCCCCCTTCAATAATTTAGGTTAGGTTAAATAATTTTGATTATGTAAAGCAGTGGTAGTGTTCTTATTGTTGCTTGGGCTAAAACAGATTCACTCATTTCCTTGTTTTAAAAAAAGTGTTAAGCTACATGGAACGCCTCCATCTTGAAATGGGCGTTTTGATCAGGCAGAGCCGGCAGACTATACTACACAAAAACCTTTCTTATTAAAAATCATCAGTAACTAGCAAACGAGGTTCAACCAGAGAACTACAAAACTGTAAATAATTAGGTAAAAACAGAATTTTCTCACCTATAACTGAAGAGTGACTAACTTCAGCCATGTTGGCACCGGCGACTCGTTCCCAGTCTCTGTTGCCTTTACCCTTCCCATCACTCCCCGCGCGATCGTGGTCAACTCCCACCTTGCGGACAAGGCCTTGGAAAAGGTCTTCAGGCCCCAGTTCACAAAGGGATTGGGACCCTTGGAACAACCAGGACCGCTGTACTATAAATTAATAAAAATTGTCACCGAATCGCGGATGTCGTACACGTATGTTTTCAAAGGCGCAGAATGTAAGGGCGTTTTTTTGGAGGACAAGGGCATTCTGTGTGCTAGCACCGTTATGATTTAAATACGTGATTAATTGATAAATGGCTACATTATATCTACATCAATATCTTCTTAACTTATTGTTTCGTAATTTCATTTACAGGGATGATATTTCAGAATCGGGTAAGGCGTTTTCCACTTTTAATTAGTACATGTACGGTATTTATAAAGGTATTGCTAATAGCAAGAGCAGTCTTGTAATGGTTCCCGTAAAATAAAAAATAAAAGTAGCATAAATAATGCTAATTTTAAAATTTAAGGTACCCTGGGTGTGGAGCTTTGTTCTCGTGCGTTTTTCGTGTTGACCGAAACCGGAAGGGGCACAAGAAATGGTAGTAGCGCCAAGGTGACAAAAATTGCAATAAACCAATCAGAACTTGGAGCAAAACGAAACCCGTGGCAAGCGAGAAACGTGAAATGGCTGTTGCTTTCCTCGTGAAACGTGAAATGACTGTTACTTTCTTCGTGAAACGCGAATTTACTCCTCGTGAAACGTGAAATGACCGTTATTTTCCTCGTGAAATGTGATCTGCTAAATAGGCGTGGTTTGTCACGTCGTGAATTGTGATTTTGTAGCCGTGAAAGTTCGTGAACTGGATAAAACGTGAAACGACCATTTTGTTTTCCGTGAAACGTGATCCGGAGGTCCGTTTACCACCCTCAAACATCTTATCATGGAAGTTCAGGAAAACGTTACTCGTAGTTTAACAGTTTCCCTTTGTCTTTTATTTCAGCAAAAAATTTCATCACATGTTTATTACAAATCGACCCTAAACGCCGATACACCTGCAAACAGGCCATGGGTCATCCATGGTATGTACAATTTATATGTTCCGTGTGTTTCTTTTTCCTTCCACAGCCTTTTATTTCTTCGTCACGCATTATGCTTCTCCATGACAGTAATGTGGTCGTCACGCAACGCTCCCAGTTTTCCTGAGTAACTGTCTTTTACGTTTACAGATTGACAACTGCAGCTAACCACAACACATTCCTTCACCTGATTTAAATTTTAACTCGTGAATTAGTAAGCAATGAACGGGTTATAGCATTTGGTGGACAAATTTCACTCGCTCGGTCGATGGGCTGTAAACGTTAATCGGGCTATTAATTTATGCATACAGTTGAATCCCGCTATCTCGAACACTCAAGGGGAGCAAAAAACAGCTCGAGATAAGCGGGGAGTTCGAGATAGCCGATAGTAAATGACTGAAAAACAAGGGCAAGGGAATGGGTTCGAGATAGCGGGTGTTCGAGATAGCCGATAGTAAATGGATGAAAAACAAGGGCAAGGGGAATCGGTTCGAGATGGCGGGGAGTTCGAGATAGCCGATAGTAAATGACTGAAAAACAAGGGCAAGGGGAATGAGTTTGAGTTGGAGATAGCGGGGAGTTCGAGATAACCGAGTTCGAGATAGCGAGATTCAACTCGGTATATTAATTTTTCCATTCACGAGTTAGCTAATAGGAGTCTTTGATTTACACATCAAAGAGCGGATCGCTCCGTGCAGAGTCCTGAACGAAAAGAACAAGCACGCGCCGCGATGGTGCGTTGCGTGATAACATATCTGATTTCCGGCGATATTCTTCATCTGTCACGGTACTCAAGGTGTTTTGTTACTTTTATTTTTAGGATTTCCGGTGGCATGGCCCTCGAGCGCGATATTCACGCGTCAGTCAGCGAACAAATCAAGAAGAATTTTTATAAGGCAAAGTGGAAGGTGATGTATATAGAAAACGTTTCTAACAAAAAATATAGATTTAGTTCATGAGCATGCATTGTGCACGTTCCCAAAGAAGGACGTTTTAAGATTGGGGCTCAAGGGAGTCAGGGCGAATAGAAAAAACTGCAGCAGTTTTAAGAGGAGCTGTATTCTTGGGTTGTTCTCAGGCCTTGACCGTGAATTCATTTTAGTGACGTCAGCGGGACAAACGGTTCGCACCACGTGACCTAAAAAAAAATTGAACGTCCTGTAATGAAGAAATGATCATTGAAGTTTTGTTTGCAATTGAACTCTCGTACACCAGTCCGTTTCGCTATGAATGGCGTAAAAGTGTTGTCGTGAAGAAACTGGGTCAAATAGGACAGACGAATACGAGTAATTGAAATCGTAAGGAGGGTTTTTCAATTGTCCGTCGTTATAAAACCAAAGTAATCTGGTATATCACTAAGGCGGTAAAAATAGCAATAAACCCAATCAGAACTCGGAGCAAAACATGTAACCGGTGACAAGACGCGGGAAACATATAACCCTGGTGGCAGATGCGGGAAAAGTTGCAGTATAAGCAAAATCGCGATTTTTTTTCACAGTATTGAGACCAGTATTAAAGTGCAACTAACCCCCCAATTTTTTTTTCTCTCATTAAAATCTATCTATTGCCCCGATCACGTCTGCGAAAAAATTATCGTGATTGATAAAATTCCCGCGTTTCTACAGTTGTTTAAAGTCAGGCTTTCCATGTTCACCACCGCGCAAATGGGAGTCCTGGGTCGAGCAATGTGACGTCAAAGCAGGAGTGTGATTTATCATGTTTACAAGCATTTGACTGGGAATCCTTCGAGCGTAGATATTCTTTTCGTTATTTCCGAGCCGTTTTATTTTCGAAAGCCACAGAATTTTAACAAACTAGATATGTCATCTAGTGACTCAAATTCGGAGTCTAGTTACAATTCGGAAGACTATGACACAAAAATGTTGAGATCGAAGTGGAAGATGCACGGGTCGCAAGCTTCCCGTGATGATCGAAGCACACAGATGGGATGGCTTTCGCTTATGCCGACGAACCGTATGTGGACGAGGAATGGCTGAAGAAATACGAAAAGGAGGAAGAAGAAGAAGAAGACAAGAAGCTAGAGGAAGCAATTCAAGCTAGACTTGACGGCAAAGAAAGAGTGGATTCTTGGTTAGTCTTAGTCCAGATGTAAACAAATAGACTCGCAATCGATACTTCAAGCAGCAATGAGTAAGATATCTTCTTGATGAACTGCCCGGTCACCTGGAATGGACAACTAAATGCGAAAAGGAGGTCAAAGCGAACGAAGAGTCGAAAAGAAAGCACAAAGGACCGCTTAGATAGCACTGAAGAAGTCAGTCAATGGTAAGCAATTATTGTCACCTATAGTACTCCCATGCATCGATATGCGCGAGCCGTATGATCATTTATATTTTTGCTTTAGCGAGTATGTATTTTGTAAAGCAATGGTTATTCTGTTAAATGCCAGCTTTTCACCATTTAGAGGGTTTTGATTTTTACAAAGCCAAGTAACTGTCGCAGTTTTCTCGCTCACGGCTTTTTTCGATCGATTGAAAATCGGCTTGCTCCGCGCGGCTTGCTCGGGCTGGAAATTGAAGCCATAAAAAACAAGCTGAAAGGAACAAGCCACATCACTACAGTTTTGACATCCTCAAACGTTTGTCGTTGCTACTCCAAATAACCACCATAGTGAACTAAGTTAATTTTGAAGTAAAAACCGTCAAATAAATAGCACTTTTTAAACCTCGATAAGCGAAGTGAACCTGTTCCCTCCGTAGTCCGCATTGATATTACGATGAGTATACGGTTTATCGCACTGCTTATTCCCGGCCTCAGAAAAACTTTTGGAGTTCAAATATTTTGTCATTTTTCCTATTTTATCCTTCGAAAGAAATTCGTCTTTGACTTTCATCAATATTCCTGAAATTGCTTCGCACGAGGGTGAAATGTTAACGCCATTACAGATGCGCGATACTACGGATGAATGCTCGGTAACATTTGGTCGATGGCTAGTTGGGTTTGGCTTCGACCGGGGTTAAATAGCCTTTGGAAGTCAGCCTGCTAGAAGTGCGCGGACAAATTCTAGACGGAGTTCTTGAGCATGCAATGGCTCTCACAGTCCCACTTTACTTCGTTCGCTTGAGTTTACATCCACCGTCTTAAGAATTTGAATGTTGGGTTGGGAGGGGGGGGGGGGGGGGGGAGAATCGGGAGAAATAGTAAAAAAATTCGCAACATTGCGTAATATGTTCCAATAGAAAAAGCACAAAGAGGCCGGAAACCACAACGGAAGGGATGGGAACCGGGGGAACAAGGAACGGGAAGCGGGAAGTTTTAGACAGTTCGAATAACGTGATGTCGGAGCCTCGATCAGAAGGAAATAAAAATAACTTTCACAGCCCGGCGCGAAAATATTAATAGATTTCCAGAAATATCGTGAGGCACGGGAATCCGGATCCTTCCCTTAGATCGTCCTATCTTGCATTAAGTAACTTTTTTGTGCTGTACAAAATTACCGTAAAAATCGGAGGAAATCTGAAAAGTAATAGCTTATTAAGGTAGAAAAACATAGAATAGGGAATAACAAACAGAAAGGGAACAAGGATGGTTAAGATTGCGAAGATTTGGAAGGATTACGAATGGGCAAACTTGAAAAACAGTAGATAAGTATCCGAGAAAATGTTAGTAATTTTTATACACATTGTACCTTTGTTGTGTTTTGTTTTATACTACGAGACGATCGATGACTTCATGTTTATATTACAGTTTCAAAGACGATTTGAAATAACTTACGTAATTGTTGCTGTTAAAGTAGCAGCTTAATTTGTAAAAGTACTTTGTAAAAAAAAAAAAAATGGCCGGCAATAGTGAATACAGTCAAATCTCTCTGAGCGGACACTCTCGTAAGCGGACAGCTCTACTTGTGGCCGCCTTGACAAAATCCTGTTTGAACTCTAGCTCATACAAACTCCGTATTTGCAAGTTTCCCGTAAGCGGCCAGTTCCAGTTGCGGACACTTTTTCTGCTTTCAGAGGGTGTCCGCTTACGAAAGCTTCGACTGTACCTACAGCTTCAAGCAGTCACGGCCAACAATAATTATTGTGCGCATGTTTTTTTTTGTGTTGGTCGACAATAAAAAAGCGAATGATAACAGACGGTGGAATAAAATACCGTTCATGGCTAATCTTCGTACGGAACGCTCGAGAGTTTTCGATTCTGATTCTCCAATAAGGAAATAGAGCGAACACTCCCGAGTACTCACGGACTCCCACGTCAATATGACGTAATAAGGATACGTTATGTTGCTTAGCAAACGTCTATGCCGTAAAACCGCGGGCTCCTGTCAATTTCCGGTACTTATTCCTCGACTGTTACGAGCGAAACGGGATTTCGTCTATTATCGTACCCAGTACCTTCTCTAGGGGGTCTGGGAAACGAGATTGAAACGCTGGTAAAAATGAAATAGTTTGCATTTAATTTTCATTGCTATTCTTTGTAAGTAATGATACGAGAGCCCAAGTGGACTCCATTTTTCAGGGAGTAACTGCTCGTGCTTGTAGTTTTAGCTGAGCGGGTAGCGCAATGCCTATTGTGAGCAAAATTACTCCTGAATTGTTGTACAACAAGAAGTTCTAATAGTTATATTACTTGAATCAATAACAAAATACAAGAGAATAAACTCTGTATCTTTTTTAGAAAGTCTATTATTTTACTTTGTTATATAACGCAAAAAGCAAAAAGATCCCACAAATTCGATGGTTATTTCAGGTCACGCAGTTTGCTACCAGATAACGAGGTTTACTGAGCTAAATCTTGCCTTCAGCTTGGTCCATAGTAAATATATAACATCTATATATTATTAGTAAAAATCTACTAATATACTAATGCAAATGCGGCAATCTAATTGGCTGAGCTACTCGTACACTATCAGTCATTAGTGTGCAGTGGCTGGAGGTCGTCTACAAAATTGTGGTTTCTCCGATGTTTCGGATGAAGATTTAGAGTTAATACTAGACAATTGTTGTGATTTTTTACTAAAACAATTAGACTCATCAACTATCACATCATAGAAATCTCGAGCTCATAATCTAATTTTTAAATACTATTATACATCACTAAACTTGCATGATATTATTATCACAAGCCTTGTTTTCTGGGAGTAATTATGTACATCCTCATGCTATACGTTTTAGCCAAGTTGGCAGCGCATGGCTCATTTGAAGTGCAAGGACACTGCGGCCAGCATAACTACCTCGGAATTTTACGACACAGTATAATGAGGGAATATGGATGGATACGTTCGGATACGTCATGTTGCTTAGCAACGTCGGGACGCAATTTGCGGGCTCAGTCCTGTCTCGGAGACGAGATTTCGACATTAACTGGTCTTTAAAGGGATCCCCGACTGTTGGAACAAGTTGCCGTTAAAGTGATAGAAAAATAATCTGAACCTAAAAATTTGTTGAAAACCGCGCAATATTATTTCAGTGTTAACGAAAAAAACTGGCTACAAATCTCTGCCATTTTAGGTTTCAAATCTCCCGCGCGCCGCCATTTTGTATTATATGACGTATTGTGGTTGCCGCTATTGTCAGTAAACAATAGCTCTTTTGTTGTATAACAAAAGGGGCAACCATGAAACGTCATAAAATCCAAGATGGTGGCGCGCGGGTAATTTGAAACCTAAAATGGCAGAGATTTGTAGCCAGTTTTTTTGTTAACACTGAAATAATATTGCGCGGTTTTCAACAAAATTTTAGGTTCAGATTATTTTTCTATCACTTTAACGGCAACTTGTTCCAACAGTCGGGGATCCCTTTAACCCTTTCACTCCCAGAGTCAAACCTTGAGTCAATAAATGTGGTTGTACCTTTGAGTCTGTGGATGAAACCCTAGTGTGTGACCATTAATGAAAGCTATTGAGCAGTACTTTCATGTGGGTACTGGTACTGTTTGGTTGTGACAATTTTGGAAAATAAAATTCAAGATTTTTTTACTCAGTTTTGAACTGAATTAACACTATTGGGAGTGAAAGGGTTAAACAGGAAACAGCTCTCACTTTAGATTCAGCTTTCAATTTCGACTGCTTTGTTGTGGTATGAAAACTGCACAAGAGAAATCGGACAAGAGTTGCAAGTCTTCGTCTGAGCTCTCAGGTCATACAGCCTTCCTCTTCTCTTTGCAAGTCTTTCCATTATATTCTCCACAGATTCAAATCTGTGCATGTTTAGTCGAGACTGAGAATCTCTGCTTCCGCGACCTTCGCCTTTCTTACGAAAACACCATAACCAAACTTTCTTCCAAGTTGACCATAGTTTAAAGAATTCCCCTCTGAACTTCCTGTTTAAAGCGATTTCCAGACAAGGATTAAGAGCGCTGTTCGCGTGCCCAATAAACACGATAAGCATCGACCAATAGGGAGCCATGTTTCTAGTGAGTTGTGGTTCAAACGCGGCGCACATGTGAAACACGTGAACAGGAAGCCAACATAATGCGAACGTTGCTATGACGATGATGAGCATGCGGATGACGCGACGTTTTGACAGCTCGGCCGCTTGTCTATGAATACTATGAATATTGCCCGGGATTGTACGAAACCACAATTTTCGTCCAATCAAAACGTACAGCGTCCCCATAAGCCCGAGAGGAATTGCGTACAAGAAAACGAACATGAACGAAAAGTGAATTTCCATGATAATCCGATCGAGGACCACGTAAACGCACTGATTCTGACCTGCTATCTCTCTGACACCGAACATGCCAAGATACGGGGACATGAAAATCACAGATGAGATCCATATAACCATTGTGATAACTCTGGTACTTCTTATAACCACGATCCTCTTCATAGGAAATAAAAATGGCATAAAACTGATCCAGTGATATCACAATTAGACTCAGAATGGAGCCGGTGATGGATATAGCGTAAGAAAAGTGCACAAATCTGCACGAGATCTGCCCGACCATCCCTCCAAACCATGCATCCGCTGCGAAGAGGTACCGCACGGAAAAAGGCATGATAAAGATGGCAACAAGAAGGTTCGCCGCTGCCATGTTTGCAAACAAATAGTTGATGGTCGTTTTCATACTCGGTATTTTGAGAACGATGAAAATAAGCAGAATGTTTGCACTTAGTGCCACTGGGAAGATAATAATGTACGCGGCTGTTAAAACAGATACGGTCGCTACGTTGAACGGGAAATTCATTGCTCGGGTCTTTTATGCCAAGATCTGCAAAATAAATTGTAAAATGTTAGAATGTGCTTTGAGTGTAGAGCGGTTTTCAACTGAGTGTCGTAAAACCAAAACCAAAGCAATTATACAAAGATCGATTATAACAAACGCAAACAACAGAGGGAACCAATGAGAAATCGATTTTAAATACACTTAAATAACCGGCGGGAAAATGCGTGTGACCAAGTTGCGATTGGTTTTAGTTTTGCATCTGATTGGTTGAAGGAGGTCTGAGTACTGAGTAGGTAGCGCGAGATAAACCAATCACAGAACGTACTACGCGAAGCAAAACCAAAGCAATGGCTCCGGAATACTTTCGAAACTCAATTGAAACCCGCTCTATTAAACTAAGAAAATTAATTAAATTCTAATGGTTATCGTATACTTGTTAGTCAATTACTCTCGGTATTTTAAAAGTCACACTGATATAAAAGGTAAAGCCAGCATTTTGTCGCCGATATCCATTTATACTCCTGGGTGGATAGAAGCACTGTGCGAGAGTAAAGTGCCTTTCCCAAGAACACAACACAGTGACCCGGCAAGCGCAGAACCCGGATCGCTCGACCGGGAGTCCAACGCGCTAACCATTAGGCCACCGCGTCTCACACATCTTTGATATACTCTTTCACAAATAAATACTGTAAAATTCTGCTCTCATGAAAGTAATGTAAAGTTTAAGTATAACTTTCCCCTTCCCAAATGTAGCGGCAAGTAGATGCAATTACGAAGTTTTTGCAGACGAAAGGGATAAAAAACTCTGAAAAGTGGTCACTTAGTAGTCATCTGGTAGTCATTTGGTAGTGTCTTGGTAGTCATTTGATAGTCACTTGGTAGTCACTTGGTAGTCATTTGGTAGTCATTTGATAGTCACTTAGCTAGTAGTCACTTGGTAGTCCTTTGGTAGTCACTTGGTAGTCATTTGGTAGTGACTTGGCATGGTAGTCACTTGGTAGTCATTTGGTAGTCATTTGGTAGTCACTTGATAGTCATTTGGTAGTCACTTGGTAGTCATTTGGTAGTCATTTGCTAGTCACTTGGTAGTCATTTGGTAATTATTTGGTAGTCACTTGGTAGTCACTTGGTAGTCATTTGGTAGTCACTTGGTAGTCACTTGGTAGTCATTGGGAAGTCACTTGGTAGTCATTTGGTAGTCACTTGGTAGCCATTTGGAAGTCACTTGGTAGTCACTTGATAGTCATTTGATAGTCGATCAATAGATTGAAACCACTAAACTACCAAATGACTACCAAGTGACCTCTGCGGCTACCACAATGACCGCCAAATGACCAACATGTGTCCACCGCGACTACCAAATGACTACCAAGTGACCACCGCGACTACCAAATGATCACCAAGGGACCACCGCGACTACCAGATGAATACGAAATGACCACCGCGACTACCAAATGACCACCAAGTGACCACCGCGACTACCAAGTGACAACAAAGTGACCACCGCGACTACCAGATGACAACCAAGTGACCACCGCGACTACCAAATGACTACCAAATGACTACCAAGTGACTATCAACCGACTACCAAGTGACAACCAAGTGACCACCAAGTGACTACCAAGTGACTACCAAGTGACTGCCAAATGACTACCAAGTAACTACCAAATAACCACCAAAAACCACCAAATGTCTACCAAGTGACCACCGCGACTACGAAGTGACATCCAAGTGACCACCACGACTACCAAATGACCACTAAATGACTACCAAGTGACCACCGCGACCACCAAATGACTACCAAATGATTACAAGTGACTAATAACTACAAAATGACTACCAAGTGACTATCAACTAACTATACCAAGTGACTATCAATTGAAATGACTACCAAGTGACAACCAAGTGACCACCAAATGACTACCAAATGACTACCAAGTGACTCCCAAATGACTACCAAGTGACTACCAAGCGACTACCAAGTGACTATCAAGTGAAATTACTTGGTAGGCACTTGGTAGTCACTTGGAAGTCACTTGGTAGTCTTTTGTAGTCATTTGGTGGTCACTTTGCAGACACTTGGTAGTCATTTGGTAGTCATTTGGTAGTCACTTGGTAGTTACGTGGTAGTCATTTGGTAGTGACTCATTAGTCACTTGATAGTCACTTGCTAGTCATTTGGTAGTCACTAGGTGGTCATTTGGTAGTCGTTTGGTAGTCACTTTCTAGTTACTTGGTAGTCACTTGGTAGTCACTTGGAAGTTATTTGGTAGTCACTTGGCAGTTTTTTTGGTTGTCACTTGGTGGTCACTTGGTAATCATTTGGTAGTCATTTGATAGTCACTTGGTAGTCACTTGGTAGTTACTTGGTAGGCACTTGGTAGTCACTTGGTAGTCATTTGGTAGTCACTTGGTATTCATTTGGTAGTCATTTGGTGGTCACTTGGTAGTCACTTGGTAGTCATTTGGAAGTCATTTGGTAGTCACTTGGTAGTTACGTGGTAGTCATTTGGTAGTAACTCATAAGTCACTTGGTAGTCACTTGGTAGTCACTTGGTAGTCACTTGGTAGTCAATTGGTAGTCACGTGGTAGTCATTTTGTAGTCACTAGCTAGTCACTTGGTAGTCACTAGGTAGTCACTTGGTAGTCATTTGGTAGTCACTTGGTTGTCACTTGGTAGTCACTTGGCAGTCATTTGGTAGTCACTTGGCAGTCATTTGGTAGTCATTTGGTAGTCAGTTGGTAGTCATTAGGTAGTCATTTGGTAGTCACTAGGTGATCATTTGGTAGTCGTTTGGTAGTCACTTGCTAGTTACTTGGTACCAAGTGACTACGAAATCACTACCAAGTGACTACCAAATGACTACCAAGTGACTACCAAGTGACTACCAAGTGTCTACGAAATGACTACCAATGACTACCAAGTGACTACCAAATGACTACCAAGTGACTACCAAATGACTACCCACACCAAATGACTACCAAGTGACTACCAAATGACTACCCACTACCAAATGACTACCAAGTGACTACCGAGTGACTACCAAGTGACTACCAAACGACTACCAAATGACTACCTAGTGACTACCAAATGACTACCAAGTGACTACCAAATGACTACCAAATGACTACCAAATGACTCCCAAATGACTACCGAATAACTACCAAATGACTACCAAATGAGTACAAAGTGACTACCAAATGACTACCAAGTGACAACCGAGTGACCACCAAGTGATCACCAAGTGACTACGAATTGACTACCAAATGACTACCAAGTGACTACCAAATGACTACCAAGTGACCACCAAGTGATCACCAAGTGACTACGAATTGACTATCAAGTGACTACCAAGTGACTACCAAATGACTACCAAGTGGCTACCAAGTGACTACCAAGTGACTAACAAATGACTACCAAGTGAGTACCAAATGACTACCAAATGACTACCAAGTGACTACCAGGTGACTACCAAACGACTACCAAATGACTACCAAGTGACTACCAAGTAACTACCAAGTGACTACCAAGTGACTATCAAATGACTACCAAATGACTACCAAGTGACTATCAAATGACTACCACATGACTACCAAGTGACTACAATGTGACTACCAAATAACTACCAAGTGATTACCAAACGACTACGAAATGACTACCAAATGACCACCTAGTGACCACCAAGTGACTACCAAGTGACTACCAAATGACTACCAAGTGACTATCAAGTGACTACCAAGTGACTACGAAATGACTACCAAATGACTACCAAATGACTACCAAATGACTACCAAGTGACTACAAAGTGACTACCAAATGACTACCAAATGATTACCAAGTGACTACCAAATGACTACCAAGTGACTTCCAAATGAGTACCCACACCAAATGACTACCAAGTGACCACCAAATGACTACCCACACCAAATGACTACCAAGTGACTACCAAGTGACTACCAAATGACTACCAAATGATTGCCAAGTGACTAAGAAATGACCACCAAGTGACTTCCAAATGACTACCCACACCAAATGACTACCAGGTGACTACCAAACGACTACCAAATGACTACCCACACCAAATGACTACCAAGTGACTACCAAACGACTACCAAGTGACTACCAAATGACTACCAAATGACTACCAAGTCATTACCAAGTCACTACCAAGTGACTAGCAAATGACTACCAAATGGCTACCAACTGACTACCAAATGACTACTAAATGACTACCAAATGACTACCAAATGACTACCAAATGAGTACAAAGTGACTACTAAATGACTACCAAGTGACAACCGAGCGACCACGAGGACTACCAAATGGCTACCAAGTGACTACCAAATGACTACCAAGTGACTACCAAATGACTACCAAGTGACCACCAAGTGACCACCAAGTGACTACGAAGTGACTATAAAGTGACTACCAAGTGACTACCAAGTGACTACCAAATGACTACCAAGTGAGTACAAAGTGACTACCAAGTGACTAAAAAATGACTACCAAGTGACTACCAAATGACTACCTAGTGACTACCAAATGACTATCAAGTGACTACCAAGTGACTATAAAGTGACTACCAAGTGACTACCAAGTGACTACCAAATGACTACCAAGTGACTACAAAGTGACTACCAAGTGACTAAAAAATGACTACCAAGTGACTACCAAACGACTACCAAATGACTACCAAGTGACTACCAAGTGACTACCAAGTGACTACCAATTGACTATCAAGTGACTACCAAATGACTACCAAGTGACTATCAAATGACTACCACATGACTAGAAAGTGACTACAAAGTGACTACCAAATAACTACCAAGTGATTACCAAACGACTACCAAACGACTACCAAATGACTACCAAATGACCACCTACTGACTACCAAGTGACTACCAAATGACTACCAAGTGACTACCAAGTGACTACCAAGTGACTATGAAATGACTACCAAATGACTACCAAGTGACTACCAAATGACTACCAAATGATTACCAAGTGACTACCAAATGACTACCAAGTGACTTCCAAATGACTACCCACACCAAATGACTACCAAGTGACTACCAAAATGACTACCCACACCAAATGACTACCAAGTGACTACCAAGTGACTGCCAAGTGACTACCAAACGACTACCAAATGACTACCTAGTGACTACCAAATGACTATCAAGTGACTACCAAATGACTACCAAATGACTACCAACTGACTATCAAATGACTCCCAAATGACTACCAAATGACTACCAAGTGACCACCAAGTGACTACCAAGTGACTACGAAGTGACTATCAAGTGACTACCAAGTGACTACCAAATGACTACCAAGTGACTACCAAGTGACTACCAAGTGTCTACGAAATGACTACCAATTGACTACCAATTGACTACCAAATGACTACCAAGTGACTACCAAGTGACTACCAAATGACTACCAAATGATTACGAAGTGACTACCAAATGACTACCAAGTGACTTCCATATGACTACCCACACCAAATGACTACCAAGTGACTACCAAGTGACTACCAAATTACTACCAAGTGACTTCCAATGACTACCCACACCAAATGACTACCAAGTGACTGCCAAATGACTACCCACACCAAATGACTACCAAGTGACTACCAAGTGACTACCAAGTGACTACCAAATGACTACCAAGTGACTACCAAGTGACTACCAAGTGACTACCAAACGACTACCAAATGACTACCTAGTGACTACCAAATGACTACCAAGTTTCTACCAAATGACTTCCAAATGACTACCAAATGACTACCAAATGACTCCCAAATGACTACCAAATGACTACCAAATGACCACCAAGTGACTACCAAATGACTACCAAATGACCAACTGACTACCAAATGACTACCAAATGACTACCAAGTGACAACCGAGCGAGCACCAAATGACTACCAAGTGACTACCAAGTGACAACCGAGCGAGCACCAAATGACTACCAAGTGACTACCAAATGACTACCAAATGACTACCAAATGACTACCAAATGACTACCAAAATGACTACCAATTGACTACCAAATGACCAACAAATGACTACCAAATGACTACCAAATGACTACCAATGACTACCAAATGAATACCAAGGACTACCAAATGAGTACCAAATGACTACCAAATGACTACCAAATGACTACCAAATGACTAACAACTTACTACCAAATGACTACCAAATGACTACCAAGTGACTACCAAATGACTACTAAATGACTACCAAGTGACTACCAAGTGACTACCAAACGACTACCAAATGACTACCGAATGACTACCAAATGACTACCAAGTGACTACCAAGTGACTACCGAATGACTACTAAATGACTACCAAATGACTACCAAATGACTTCTCCCCGGGACTAGTCTCTGCGACAAGTTCTTGGGACTGGAATAGTCTCGGGGGGCAATTAAGTCCCCTCGTAAACTAATTATCTGTCAGAATTGCTTTTCCATTTTTGCTCTAAACGCGTTTTAAACAAATCTTTTATCGGACGAGAAGTTTGGACGTTACTCGTCAAAATGGGACAATAATTTATGAACCAGTGATCTATGACATCTATATTTGACGATGTAAAACATTGACAAAATAAAATTGGTGATCGAAAGTGAACTGGAAGATTTCCCGGTTTATATAGACCGCGGGGGTCTTTCATATCATTACACAGTGATTGCAGTACGCATTCAAATATAAGGTCATACAATTAGGTTCCGCTGTCTTTTTTCGTGGCTGACAAATTCAATCTCAGAAATCAAGATTTTCAACGTTTGTTTGCAAACTTCAGCACGAAACAACAGCTGAGTTGATAATGGTAAAATTGATTTAGTCGATCAAGACCCAACTGCTGCAGATTATATTTAAACGTCGTAATATAAAAACAATATATTTGTATGCATGCATTTAAGGAATACCTTTGGAAGATTCGTAAAATTTTCCGAAACAATTTTGGCAATCGTACCAAGTTTGAGCGCTGTACCCCTCCCGCAATTTGCGCGGATAGTTTCTCTTAGAAATAAAACCTAGCGTTACTTTCTATTTTTTATGTAATAAATTTAATATGCTCAACTATCAAAGTCATTCACAATTTAGGGAGACTAAATGTTTCAGTGCTATACCTAAAAAAAATAGAACTAAATGTCGCAGCTATTCATTGCGTCACAAACACAGTATTCTTTTGAGTGATTACTTTTTCTCAATCTTTAAAAATATTATACACCGATATCGTTTGTGCATACTTTCCTCAATTTGCAGGACCATTTTCAGAGCGTTTTCAGCGAATGAAAAGGCAATATTTCTGTGATACCATATACCATGCAAAACATTTTACTGTAAATCAAAACATGCTTTACTAAACGTCAAAACTCAAATTGCAACAAGAACGAACTAGCTCTCATACTTACAACAAAATGAATTGTTTCCACTAATGCCTTGAGCTCTTGAAATGATTGAAAGTCACTTGTATATCAAGTATTAATTTCCGATAAACGTTGCTGCTGCATTGAAGAGGTTTCTTTGTGTTTTTCGTTAAAACAACGGCTTTGCAGACCTTTGCAAGGCGCAACAAGGTGAGCAAATAAAACCGCAGTCCTCTGTAAGCTTTGGGTGTCACTTGCTAACATTCAATTTAAATAATGCTCCAATATGCTAATTATTTTGTCAAATATCCGTCAAAGCAATTCTTGGAGTCTATTTTATATACAATCATTTATTACTTTATGACTTTGGCGGCAAAAAAAGTTAATAATATCAAAGGCTTTCTTCGTTATAAATACAATTAATTTAGAACTTAATCGGTGTGTGATATATCTCTGGGCTAATAAATCTGATCTTTATGTTTCGTCAGAATAAAATAGCAAATGCAGACTAAATTGGTTTTAATGTAGCGAGAAAATATTTGCTTTTATGGCTTGACCTTACTACGTAAATTTTGAACCCACGAAAAACGAGATTTTCTATCGCGCACTTCGTTCACTTCTTCAATTATAAATTGTTCAATAAGTTCTGAAATATAGCTGTCAATTTGTCGTTTCCCCTAAAATATTTAAAGACCGGAATAAGTCTGCAACCTTCTGGACATATTATTGTTACAAGCCATCATTATGACCTAAAGCATGTGATTTATATTTAAGTTTCTGGTATATCACATTTCGTGTTCCGCACAATTACAGTACTCACTGACTTTGATCACGTACTTTTTTTTTCTGACATGGAAAGTCGATGAATTGCTTGCTTTCATGTGCAGGAAAATTTTCAGAAAGGTAATTGACAGTGCAAATGCATCGGAAAAGGTATTTAAATAACTCTGCCTTTGAGCGCGAAGAAGGTTGAGGAATATTCTTTTTCTCTCTTTGACGCAAATCCTCGCATTGACGTCAGTGCACCCAATAACCCTTGCAACTCGCAGCTGTAATCTCAGTCCCAGGCTCTATCTCCTTTTCCTCGACGACAAGAGATCGAGTCAAAGGAGAAAGAACCTGGATCGAGGTTGGGTTGGTTGGGCCAGCTGGGATAAAATAGCGAATAATACGTAATTTCCGAGTTACCTTTATTTCAAAGCGACTCCTGGTGCAAAATATTAAACATGAAAATGAGTTTTACTTATACATGCATGTTTATTGTAATGCAAATCAAACTCATTTTCATATAAAAGGTTTTGCACCAACCAGGCCTCGATTTGAAACAGAGGCAAAAGCCAACTTAAGCTTAATGAAGCAAGAATCGAGACTAGGAAAACGTACTGACAAGCGGCCAACATTTGAGCTGATCGAAAACTGGTTATTTTTGCTCAAGATTTTTATTTATTTAATTATAAACAGACATGATAAAAATGCAAAAGCATAGAGCATAGGTAAGCATAGTAAGAGTACTAAAGTTATGATGTGACAAAAATTAAATTTGCCAAATTATGAAATTTGATCAGCTATTTGGAGGAAGCATAACAAAAAAACGTCCACTTGCAAATAACTAGCTCTCCATTGCAATGTGCGGCCGAAGATATGGTCACTTCAGGTTTTATGTTCTGCATATACAAAACCCTTCTAATTTTGCGTCTGTTCCTTCAGTTTAGAATAGGCCCAAAATTAGAGAGATTTGTATGGAACGGTACCAAAATTTGAACCTCCATCTATCTTCTGTTCTATTCGTGGTAACAAGTTGAAATTTTGTGGCTGATCATACAGCAGCAATCTTTATCTAATGATAGGATTTTCAATTAGTGAGGTTTTATAAAAATAATTTGAAATTTGTGACGTCACACTTTACCACTCTATGCTATTCTAAAACAATAACAACAATCATTGGAATTACCTCTCGTTTGCTATGACAACTGATCTACATTCATTGGTACATTTTGTTTGACTCATCCAGAGGAGTGATCAGCATGTTTTTCTCCTTCAATGCATTGACGTCATGCAGACAGATGAGAAATCATCAATTCAACCAAGGAATAGCTCCTTCACGGTTTTTTTCAACTTTTGATATTGTCCAGTTAGCAAAAATGGAAAGAGCATCTTGAAATTAGTAAAATGACCAAGTCAGAGTGATATCTTGCAAAATAGCGAAAACATGGTTCTACAAAGTCGGGAAATTTACAGACGTTTGTATGCTGGGGGGCAGGTTTGTGCCCCCAGCTTACAAACTTCTGTGAAATTTCGCGACTTTGCGGAGCTATACCTTTGCGATTTTACAAGATATGAATCTAAAATTTTGCCAATTTACAAAATGCCAAGGTGCTCTTTACAGCAGTGTCAATAGATGTTTGCTAACTGGTCAAAATCCGTGGAAACCGTGGAAGGGTTTATTATTTATATTGATCGTGAGTCGCTCTTCTCGGAAAATTCTCGGAGCTGAACGATATCAGTAATTAATCAGTAATTACTTGAGAACTAACATTTCAACTTATTCAGGAGTGAAAAATAAAAAAGCGGGAAAATATAGGTCTTCTCAGTGATTAGTAACTCAAAACGTTGTTTGAAGAGAGAGATTTCGGAATCAGTTCTAAATTAAAATAATTTTCGTGATTGTGGACCTGTCCAACTTTCCTGCAAAATAATTGGTGATTTGGAAATAAATGGATTAATTTTCACAGCTATACGGAAACAGAATTAGATTTCTTATCCATTGATTTACTTTGCGAGTCGAAACTCATAATTTTAATTCAAAAGAACGAGTTTGAGCCTAAAAAGCACCCTCAAATTAAACGCATTGTGTACTCAAGTATTAACAATAAGACCCTTTCACGCCGCTTTTGTCACCAAACAATGCAAGTAGTTGACTCTACTCGAAAACAATATTTTTCCATGCAAATTCTCTATTCACTTGATTGGACCAAACGAATTCCGCTGTTACTTAGATTTGACTACCTTTGCGGCGTTCTCATAATATTTGTCTCTTGACGGAGAGAGAAGATTTTAGCAGACTCCTCGCTAAAACAACCTTCTCTACCTAACATTTTCGAAGGTTGTGTTTATTCCACCAAAACCGAGAGTTAAACCAGCCAGCAAACGACGCAATTAACACCTTGGAGAAATTGAAGGTTTGTACTTAATTCTTTTTTGTTATTTTTATCTTTCAAGGCGCATAAATCAGTTAGCGCAAGATGAAATTTTCGCCAGTTCTTTTGTGCCAACAGAGACAGTACTTTGTAAGCAGAACACTCCGAATTTGATTTTGATCAATTAGAAGAGATCCAGTTTGCAGAATTTTTAAGGCACGTTTCGCTCACTTATCACTTAACTTGATAAATATTCTAATGAGCTAGTCAGTCTTAAGGCAATATCAGATTTTTCCTCGTCGTTTTATGTTTGCGGGATTTTTTTTTCGGCGTTATTCATCAATAATGTATGCCGCGTTGACAGCCTGGTGTTAATAGCGAATTCGTTATTAAAACTCTACATCGCTTGTTTCAAATACATCTCGATGTGTTCATATTTATGTCTTCTGTTACGTCAGAACGAAAACAAAACGAAGGATATACATAAAAACTATGCATTTATATCACATGGAAATAGCCAATTTGTTTTTAGGTTACATGTAATCATCAGGACCAAGTTGGTTCTCTTGGTTATTAAGATTTTTAACTGAATAGTTTTGTCCTCATCAACCTTCGCTCTTTTTAGCCTTCTTAGTTAATTTAGCTATGGATTTCAGTTCACCTTCTCTTCAACTTCTCGTTGATTCGTACCTGGTCTTCGTGGTAGGGGGCTTACCAGGAGCCCATAACCCGGAGTGAGTAAACAGTGAAGCAGCGTTGACCAGTTTATTTTTTAGATTTCCTTTTGAATTTCCCGGTAAATTATCTGTTTTCAAAACAGACGGCACGGAGAGTTTAAAAATTAAGAAGAACAAAACAAAAAAATAAATAGTGACCAATATTTTTTTTTCTTTTTGAAACCAAAAGGAAATAAGGAAAAGTGCAGGTCGAGGGCTTATATCCTGGAGGGCTTATAACCGGATTGTTAGCGGACAGATAACCAACCTGTAGCCGGGGGGCGGGGGGGGGGGGGAGTTATAACCTGGAATTTACGGTATAGGTAAACTGAGCAAGGTACGAAAACTTCATCATTAAAGTTCTCTCTTGTCTTTTCCTGATGTTTCAGAAAACACTCTGTTGATCAAGAGAGAAATTCTCATCACACAAGATGAGCTCGTCAAGAATGCAAGTGGAACAGATGTTGGATCGCATCCAAGCACACAAGGGTGTAGTGGGACTTGTGATCGTCAGCGAGGACGGCATCCCAATCAGATCCACCCTGGACAAACACCACGACTCTTCAATACGTGTCCATGTGTAATAACCTCTGCGGGATAGCCCGCGCGATCGTACGGGACACTGACCCGCGGAACGATCTGAAGATTCTGCGCGTGCGCACGAAGAAGCACGAGATCATTATGGCGCCGGAAGAAGGGAAGCATCTGATCGTGATTCAAACAGGAGAACAATCGCAGCTAACTTTGAAAACACTTATAGAGTAAGGGTGTAAAAATGAATACAGTCGAAGCTCCCGTAAAGTGGACACCCTTGGGAAGGAGAAAACGTGTGCGCAACTGGAGCTGGCCGCTTACGGGAATGTGTAAATACAGAGTTTGTATGAGCTAGAGTTCAAACGGGGTTTTGTCAAAGCGGCCGTAAGTAGAGCTGTCCGCTTACGAGAGAATCCGCTCAGAGAGATTCGACTGTATTGATAATCTGTAAGTAAGTGATGTGTTGCAATAAAAAAAGGGTGTAAAATTGATATTTATTAAACGTTTTGACGTCACTTGAAATGTAACTAAAGCAAACCGATTGCAAAGCTGACAGTATAGCTAAAGGGCTGTTATCTTTACCAGCTATAACCGTTAAGGCGGTGGTAAACGTGAATTTCAATGAAATTTTAAGAGGTTTTAAAGAAGGAATAGAAGAAAGAAAATGATTTTTGGAACACCAACAGACAGTTCCACGCGGGTGCTCTTGCGTGGGTATCAACTGTCTGTTGGTGTCCATCTACTAATTGTTAACTCCAAATTCTAATTTTAAAACCGGGGGGGGGGGGGGGGGTGGGAAAGTGCCTTCCCGACTTAAACCAATATTGAAACTTTTCATTCAATTTTACTTACTTTACTTTTTTACGGAGGACACGAAAGCTACCGTCTCTTGACTTCTTTCCATGACATATCATATGAGAAAAAAATAGGATATTAAACCAAAAGAGTACACGGCCCTTCACTCAGAGCTATTTTTTGTTGACTTTGGTTTCAAAAAATTGTATTTAAGGAGCTATGTCACGATATTTTAAGTCATTTTTCTGATGAAAATAAAAAACTTTCGAATTGAGGACCTCAAAATAATAGTTTACTAAGCGGTCAAAAATGTGCCTGTTGGCGCGAAGAAGCGGGGTGAAGGTGAAGGTCGAAAAACACCAAAGAGATACTGATAATATACTTAAAAGGAACAAGGATGGTTAAGACTAAGGAAGATTAAGACGGATTGCGACGACGAACTTGAAAAAATTGGCTTTTTTTTTCAAGATGCACCATCCGTGACGTAGCGGCCTTTAGAGTGGTTTTTTGAGTGGGCTTACACGAGGTGTAATCCAAGTCATGAGCAAAAAAAAATGATTTGTTCGATTCAGACTGTTGTTTGTGGTCTACGTTTAATTGGACGCCTGGCCAACACATAGCATGGTCAGCAAAGTGATTGTATATTAAACAGATGTCATATCAGAGCTCATTGTAAATATATGTAACATGATCTCTTAAAGTGCAACTACCCCCCCAAAAATTTTCTCTCATTAAAATCTATCTATTGCCCCGATCACGTCTGCGAAAAAATTATCGTGATTGATAAAATCCCCGCGTTTCTACAGTTGTTAAAGTCAGGCTTTCCAGTTCACCACCGCGCAATGGGAGTCCTGGGTCGAGCAATGTGACGTCAAAGCAGGAGTGTGGATTTATCATGTTTACAAGCATTTGACTGGGAATCCTTCGAGCGTAGATATTCTTTCGTTATTTCCGAGCCGTTTTATTTTCGAAAGCCACAGAATTTTAACACAAACTAGTATGTCATCTAGTGACTCAAATTCGGAGTCTAGTTACAATTCGGAAGACTATGACACAAAAAATGTGTGAGATCGGGGAAGTGGAAGATGCACGGGTCGCAAGCTTCCCGTGATGATCGAAGCACACAGATGGGATGGCTTTCGCTTATTCCGACGAACCGTATGTTGGACGAGGAATGGCTGAGAAAATTACGAAAAGGAGGAAGAAGGGAAGAAGACAAGAAGCTAGAGGAAAGCAATTCAAGCTAGACTTGACGGCAAAGAAAGAGTGGATTCTTGGTTAGTCTTATCACTAATACTTGTCAAACCAGATGTAAAAATAGACGTCACAATCGATACTTCAAGCAGCAATGAGTAAGATATCTTCTTGGATGAACTGCCCGTCACCTGGAATGGGAAAACTAAATGCGAAAGGAGGTCAAAGCGAACGAAGAGTCGAAAAAGAAAGCACAAAGGACCCGCTTAGATAGCACATGAAGAAGTCAAGTCAATGGTAAGCAATTATTGTCACCTATAGTACTCCCATGCATCGATAATCGCGAGCCGTATGATCATTTATATTTTTGCTTTAGCGAGTATGTATTTTGTAAAGCAATGGTTATTCTGTTAAATGCCGGGCTTTTCACCATTTAGAGGAGTTTTGATTTTTACAAAAAGCCAAGTAACTGTCGCAGTTTTCTCTCGCTCGCGGCTTTTTTCGATCGATTGAAAATCGGCTTGCTCCGCGCGGCTTGCTCCGCGCGGCTTTGCTCGGGCCTGGAAATTGAAGCATAAAAAAAACAGCTGATAGGAAACAAGCCACATCACTACAGTTTTGACATCCCTCAAAGCTTTGGTCGTTGCTACTCCAAATAACCACCATAGTGAACTAAGTTAATTTTGAAGTAAAAACCGTCAAATAAATAGCACTTTTTAAAACCTCGATAAGCGAAGTGGACCTGTTCCCCTGTAAGTCCGCATTGATATTACGATGAGTATAACGGTTATCGCACTGCTTATTTCCCGGCCTCAGAAAAACTTTTGGGTTCAAATCTTTGTCATTTTTCCCCGCATTTTATCCTTCGAAAGAAATTCGTCTTTGACTTTCATCAATATTCCTGAAAATTGCTTCGCACGAGGGTGAAATGTTAACGCCATTACAGATGCGCGATACTAACGGATGAATGCTTCGGGATTCTACGCTCGCGGCTACTGAATTTCATGGGCTATATAGCGATGGTAGACATATAGGTTCTCGGTAACATTTGGTCGATGGCTAGTTGGGGTGGCTTCGACCGGTTAAATAGCCTTTGGAAGTCAGCCTGCTAGAAGTGCGCCGGACAAATTCTAGACGGAGTTCCTTGAGCATGCAATGGCTCTCACAGTCCCACTTTACTTCGTTCGATTCGCTTGAGTTTACATCCACCGTCTTTTTCGTATTTTCTCGACGAATCGCTCTAGAATGGTTAGTAGTATACCTTTCTCTAAATCTGGGGTGTTACTGCAACGGCCATAACGCACCTGGAAGGGCGTTTCTACACACTTTTCGAATGTGTAATTCGCATCTTCCTGAAGGAAATGAGTGGACGGGCGAAGGATCAAAGGCTCCTGAGTTGACGTCACTAGCCGCTAAATTCATTCCCAGTCCAAAAAGGGCGGCCGTGAACAAAAATGGCGGCGTTTTTGGCCACTTTTGGTCCGGGGCACAGAAAATCGAGGATTCAACCAAATCCAAAAAAAAATTCGCAGTTAAGTTTTCAAATACAGTACATTTATTTAAACTAAAAAAATTTTTGGGGTTAGTTGCACTTTAAGCTTATCAAAAGTAAATCCTGACAAACTTGGGATTTTACATGTAATAAAGTTTTTTAAAGCTTCAAAATACAAATTGCAAGGCAAACGTCAATGTCACAATTCCGGACTCCGACCCGATAACTCAATCTATTAACGTAACATACAGAAGATATTAGAGCGGTTTTCAATTGAGTGTCGAAAGTAATTGCGGAATTGCCTTTGGTTTTTGCACTACGCTCTGTGATTGTTTTAAAAAACTCGCGGCACCAACAACCAATCATATACAAACCCAAAACCAAACACAACTTGGTCACACGCGTTTTTCCCGCGCTGGCTCATTGGTTCGTTCTGTTGTTTACGTTTGTTTGATTGACATTGCAATTGCCTTGGTTTTTGGTTTACGACACTCAATTGAAAACTGCTCTAACATATATACTGGAATTTGTAAGAACGTGGCTCAAGAAAATTTCAGCCTTTTTTCTGCAACTACGCCAAAAGTCCAGTTAAACACTCCAATAAGGCTTGAAGCCACCCAAAAGAAGAGCGAAAAGGAGAAAGAAGGGGAAGAGAAAAAAAAAAATGGCATACCCTATCTTATTGCATCGTCTACTTTGAGATTTCTGTTTCTGAACGAGAAAAAACCAAAAGCGTCAAAACGGTAAATGGTCAAAACGGTGCATTTCTGCAACCACGCCAGTTCTTATAAATCCAGTTAGATATACAGCTACCATCAAAAATACAGTGCAATAGACGTCATGCTATTAAGGTGATTCTTAGTATTGCACTGCGCATCCTTTCTGCGCATAATTTCGCGCGTCACATTAAAAAAACTGTAGGGCTTTTCATTGTGGCTATGCTCGCCAGAGAGGTAAATGATCACGGTTTTCTCGTAAATGAGCGTGGTGACCTATCACCTAGTAATAATTTCTTTCTATACAAGGAGTATAGCCAATTTCCAGTGCAGGAAAATTAATAATCACTGGAAACGTGAAAAAAGACGTGTCTTTGGTTGATTTTGTAAGGAATTATGAGGTATTTTTAGTCAATTATATCTCTTTCGCGGTATGGAGACCTATTATTTTTTTATCTATATTTTGAAACATTGCATCGCAATGTTTAACTAGGGAAAGTTTCAGAAACTTTCTAGGGCAACTTTTATTTCGATGGAGTATTTTTCTGGTACGAATTATACTAGAAATGGTGAATGGAAAACAACCCATAAGTCCACACACGTACACACTGCGGACCTATTTTTAACAGAGCGTCGTAATCCGGGAATTGCTTTTGTTTTGCCTTAGAGCGGTTTTCAATAGACCTTTCTCTCAAAATGGCCGCCGAAAATTCATATTAACTGAGCGGAAAATCAATACCAGCACCTGATAGACCACCTCTTGTTTGGTAATCGTACAAAGTTTCGTTAGGTTAGGTTCTACCTGAGTCGAGAAAACGGAAGTTGAAAACTGGAAAATTTAGAGACGTTTGTATGACTGGGGTATGGTGTATACCCCCAGTCATACATAAATAAACGGTATGCCAATCAGTAATAAGAATTACTAGTTCAAATTAAACAACACGCACGATCGCGCGTTCTTCAACAAAGCCCTGCTCGTTTTATCGATTTTGATTTCGGTATATTGATACGTGCATCTGTGATTCCAGACGGGGTACTCCGGATTAAAAGTGACGGGGAGGTGCGAATGAGGACATAAAATTAAAACCCCCCAAAATCCCTAGGGTTTGAAGCGAAACCCCCAAATACCCTGAACCAAAATGAAACCCCAAAATATCCATGCTGAATTTTCGAACCCCTAAAACTACCAAGAATAGATTAAATGATAGCAACAAGAACACTGAACAGCAGCTCGTCCCCAGGCATCGCTCCTTGTTTGAGCGCGGTGCGCGTGGGGTTGTGGGACTGTTGCAGGCGAAAACCATCACGCCCCGCGCTCCCTGTTTTCCCGCTCGCAACGGCGCCTGGGGACGAGGCAGACTGAACAGTACAAAATTGAATGTTCGTGTTTATTCATCATACTATCTGCAATAAACTTTCCCAGATCTAGTAGTCATTCTTACATACAGAACACCAAATGTTAGAAGAAGAAAACTACTTCAGTTCTGAAACAGGAACATCATGAAACACAGTACTAGGTAACGTATATTTACAACTGCTTAAATAATCAGCGGCGCTTTACGAACTATTTTTTTTTACCGCGAACCAATTGTTTTGAATACCCCCAAAATCCATACTAAAATCAAACTACAAAAAAATACTTTTCTTACCCCAAAAAATCCAGAAATCGTGAATGTCAAACCCAATAAAATACTTCGCACCTCCCCGTCACTTTAAATCCGGAGTACCCCCCCCCCACCTCCCCCTCCCCCTGGGCTGTGATTACATGTATTCTCCTCATAACATTACTAAAAACGGTTTTTCAAGATGTTTTGACGGAAATCACTTAACAGGACGCCTCAAACGAACTAGAAAAGAACTACCTAGAAACTGTTATAGGCCGTTAGACGATACAACTTTGGCATGCGACATACTTACGACAAGCCTACGATTCGAGTCGTTTCGTGTAAATCAAACCTACCGACCTGCTTACGATTATAGCCCACAACACGAAAAATTGTCGTTGGATTTCGAAACCTACGACAAATCGTAGCCACATATAATGTTAAAGTTATGAGAATGGTATACGATTCAAGTTGCACGACACGAGAAGCGCGTGCTTCAGAAGTATTAGCACGCGACAAAGTTGTACCGTCTATCAGCCCTTAAATTTTAATAGCTGCGAAACCTTGTGTGTCAACATAAACAGACGAATTTGACAAAGGCCATGCAGCCAGCCATGTTGGTGTTCCTAACAAAATATGTTAATAATATGGCGGCTATATGACGTCAAGTGAAAACATTCTAGAGCAGTAACTCAAACGGAGAGAGTCTCAATCCAAGTGAATAGTAACTTTGCGAGAAAAATAACACTGTCTCATTCACATTTATTAGTACAATAATACTACATCCTTACTTCCTCGAGTTAAAAATACTCTTCTATAGATATAGCCGGACTGCGAGGCCAGTCTCTATTTTTCTTCCAAGGGCAAAACCGTAAGGAAGTTGTTTGATAATCCGTTCAATTTGGACCGTCCTGAGGGCATTTTATCGATTTTAGCTGCTGGAGCGCGAGAAGACGTTTTAAATGAGCTGAAGAGAGACTCCGAACGGGAAGTCTGACTATTTTTAGAGGCCAAACTAATCACGAGAACGTGCTGACCGGAACTTGACGGTTCTTGACGTAATTGAAAGGTCACTTGTTTCAGGGACCTAATCTATGCATCATAGTATATCTAACTGAATTTGCAAGAACGTGGCTCAAGAAAAATTTCAGCATTTTTACAGAAAACTACGCCAAAAGTCCAGTTTTATCACTCCAATAAGACTAGAAACCGCACCAAACAAGAGCGAAAAGGAGCTCGAGAAAGAAGAGAGGGAAGAGAGAAAAAAGAACTGGCATACTGCCCGTCTTATTGTATCGTCTACTTTTGAGATTCTGAACGAGAAAAAAACAAAAAGCGCCAAAAAGGTCAAAATGGTGCAATTTTCTGCGGCCACGTTCTTGCAAATCCAGTTAGATATAGAGATACAGGAATTTATATAATTAGAAACTGAGTTATAGGCTTATATACTATAGTTCTTAAGTGTATCCGATCTACGTTAGCACAGTATATTTTCTATGTTACTCTGAAAAGTACCCTTCAAGACCGATTAGAGTTTTAAAATAGTTATCCCTTTCAGATCATTGTCAGATGGAACAACATTGAATGATATTTTAGGGATTTCTCCTTGTAAATCTCAGGAAAAGGCAACTTATTCACTTTGCAATATATATAAGAAAAATGTAAATTATATAAGTTCACTCGATGTCTTTACACTGAATCAATTGGTTCCATCAGGGTTTAGCCTGTTCCAGGCGTTCAGATAGTAGGAGAGCGACGCGATACGGCGCTCCCTCACTATCCGAACAGGCTAATTAGGGTTTAATACATGTATCGGATTCGATTCGTAGTTAAGTTATGTAAAATACAGTTTATTTTAACGCGGAATTACTTGGATTACAGTGAATCAGTTTCCGAGAAAGCAGGAATTAGTTTTAGACCAATTGAAATAACATACTTACTTGACTTACATGTAATCTATCGCTACTTCTGCTTTTTCACCGAACAGGAACTTGCATATGACCGGCCAACTGCTACAATTTATCATGTAATTTTGTCTATCTAGAAGCCATTAATGTTTTTCATTGCAAATATATTAGATTGAACTGACTCCTTACACAATCAGATCCTGGCCGTTGACGGTCGGATCAACGAAGCTCTGGCATCTACAACCCCCCCCCCCCCCCAACCCCGTGTACAAACTGAGGAAGTTGTTTGATAATCCGTTTAAGTTTGGTATGTCCAGGGCATTTCAGCAAGGTACGTGTGGCTAGTATTAATTTCCTGTTCAGTTACAGCAAACAGGAACTTGTAGGAAGACAAAGCTCGCCCTGTTTTGTAGTTGTACTAGGGCCTTGTTTACAGGATGTGACCTCAATCCTAGCGTCTATAAATGAGCATCTTCATGCTATGAGGTTCAGTCAGTTGTATTCAAGGCTGTTTATAGAGGATCAAGAAGTTAGAAGTTATACACAAGCCTTCGTGTTGCTGTCACTGAGACAGAGTCTTTGCCACGCCAATTACTGATCTCGGTACTTTGGTAGATTTTGTGTCTTGTTAGCAAGCTCAGTAGCCATTAATTGCTCGTCGTTAAGCCGTATTTTATATTTGTAAAATCCTTTGAATTATACGTTTCTAAGCAATTTTCAATCCTCTGAGTATTTTACCAAACTGATATATGCCGTGTAAAATTGTTCGTCTTATTCACTATGCGCAGTTATTATTGCAGCTCTAGTGCGGGCTTCAGCCGAGACTGCCGAGTAAGATAATGATATCCAGTTTTTGTCTTCCGGAGACGATGAAAGCTTCTTAGCCTAAGTGTCGTATTGTAGTGAGTCAAAAGTTCTATATATACTACCATAATGAAATAATTTAGATCTCTTTGGGAGGCACGTGGAACGAAGACGGGTACTTCCTCGAGGGAGGACGAGATCTAGAAAGAATCCTGAGATTACTCCGATTTTGCAGTTGATTTTTTCGGATTCTTCACTGCACTGCCTTATATTATGTGCCAACTGAAGAGAATCATGATGATTAGTTCGTTTTAGTTCAATTAGACACAAATAAGAATAACGTTCCACATTGTTCGATTCAGTTACTGATTTGAATCGAAGTCAATACATCGATCGCCAGACACTGATCAGAGTTTCCTGATGGTGGTGCTGGATTTTCAGTTATCAGTTAAAATTTTGGTCATTTCTCAGTTATCAGTTAGAATTTTAGCCATTTCTCAGATAGCAGTTAATTTTGACAGATCCTATTCTCAGCTATCAGTTAAAAGCTTGTCATTCTCAGCTAACAGTTAAAATTTTGGCCAATTCTGATCAGCAATCATTTAAACCCCATCAGGACCCTCCGGATCACGATATTTAGAGTAACCATCAACATCAAGTCTATGGAATTTAGTTCGATCGGGTTCGATTACCAAACCTTCAATGTAATGAGTTCTTTCCCAATGGGAAGTTAAGTAATTACGTATGAAAGAACATGCAGGAAAGATTAACGAAAGAGTTATATATGTTCATCATGTTTCCGCTGCATGAACGATATTTCAGATCGAGTGAAAGTGAAGTTTGCCATTGTGGTGTTTCATTTCACTATTTCTAATGTTAACCTATTTTATTGATTTTAGATTATCTACAAAATGGAAATGAAGGCAACTTGGAAGATTTTGTGTATTCTCGTGATCGTCTTAGCCGTGACCTGCCAAGATGTCGCCTCACGGACTCAGCCAGGTAGTGGTTGCTAATAGTTGTTGGTCGGTTGATAATTAACAATTATTCGCCGAAGGCAAAGTGAATATTGGTGAATATTCCCCGAGACGAATACAATATACAAAACACCGGGAAAATGTTGAATTTCTCCGAGGAAAATTAATAGAAAAAGACCAAAATGTAATTCCGCCACATTGTTTTGCCCGAGACAAACAAAATTGAACTTCGAAGCATTCCAAATAAGGTAGAGAGGGTATATTGCCTCTGAGACCGTGAAAATGCATTATACTGGTTAGTATATTATAATTTTTGTTATTAGGTGCTCATTACCAAGAAAAAATCACTTCGTTTCAAAAGTCAAGTTTCACTGAGTTTCTGTTGGAGGTAATCATGCAGGATCATGCTGACTATGATTAAACTATAACCATCCCGCGTCTTTTAGCCGTTGGTGCTATACATTTCTCGTGCCAAAAACGACACAGACTGGCTTTGAGGAGGGACCCAAGCACCGTGTCTAACAATCATGCAAGAGCCGGACGCCTGGGAACGAGACTGTTACTGATACACTGGACGTCATTTAGCTTAGTAACCGATAGGCATAATTTTATTATATGAACAGGAAATATTTGAAAGCATGGTAATGTGAGACTTCCTACAGCGCCTGCTTGCAATATATTTTGCCATCAAAACTGTATTATCAATCATATAATGAATTGCGGGTTAAAAGAAGCAAAACAAGTCTAAAAAAACTAGTAGCAGAGTATTGATAATGGGAGTTCCTTTATCAGCTTTTTGCAATTGCCAAACAAAGTATATCTCAATATTAATGTACTGTTTCCTTCTACTCTTAGCTCGCTGGCGAAAGGCAAATACGTCTCCAGTGTGTTTTGGCGCGAGGGATACCCAGTTGGCACGTTCAGGGCTCCAATTAGTGGCAGGCTGGCTGCTGTGAAACTGGTTCATCTGTACGGATATGTGAGGTGTTCCACACGTAAAGTTTCCTACTGGTCTTTCTGGGGCTGTGGCAATCATCCCAGCGTAAATAATGTTAATGTCCTCATAACAAGATCAAGCAATGATGATTCTTTTGCCGCCAAGTCACTTCATGCGAAATGGTGCGGGAAAGTGGTCCAAGATTCCTGGATATAACTCGAATTCCCCTCAGCTTGTCATGTCGTCCCAGCCTATATTTCGTGTCAGAGCCGGCGAACTGTTACGCTTGTGGTATGGTGAAGATTTCGTGGATCACACCGAAAGCGACAACGAGGGGAGAGTCTGCTGTGATGTTCACATTTTCATAGTCTAAGGATCCGTGGCAAGTTTACAACTACAACTAAAAAATATTCCTAATTCGTTTAATCGCTTTCTAGCAATGGTAATAATTAAGGATACATTAATTATGATTAACGCTCAGTTTTCGAGTTTTGCTACAGTGACGTAGTTTTAGGAGATAGAGAAATATATAAAAAAATGTCACTGCTTTTGGTTACGGACTGATAAGAAAGGTTTCTTTTGGATTCAGAAAACCGCAAAAGAACTGTGACTTTAAACGCATTGATTGTATGGCACTTATGTAGACCATATTAGGTACATAAATAAGGGATTTTTTTTAAATTTGCACAAATAAAATAAACGCTGGGCATAAAATATAAGAATTGTCTTCTGTGGTCGTCATTTAATAAGTGATGAAATCAATCGGAAAAAATTAGGATGTAATTGGAACTTAACTCTCAGCAGAACTGTCACGTTAGCCTGTTCCAGTCGTCCATCATAGCAACCTCGTCCCAAGGTCTCTCATCTCCTCACCCAGATCTGTGGAGATCTGGGGTGGGGAGATGAGAGACCCTGGGAACGAGGTTGCCATCATAGCTAGCTGTCCGATTTAAACCTTTAATTCCCGAAAATTACCGACACCTCTGAATTTATCCTTACAATAGCAATGGCAGTTGTACCACGAAATTCTCAGAACAACATAATATGACAATCAGTAATGAGAACATCTCAATCGCTCGTTCTTCAGGGAGGGAGGGAGGAGGAGGAGGAGGAGGAGGAGGGGGGGGGGGGGGGTGTTAGAGGAAGCGCGAAGCCACCGGTTAACGGAAAACTAATTAAAAGCCGTGAGCCATTTTAGATTTACGACAAATAACTAAGAAGGATCTTGTTTAATCAAATGTCATTACCTATTTTCATGTATTTTGGTCAACCACAGAACCTTCCTTTTTGCGTTAGAAAATCCAGCCTGTCAGTTTATTTATGGTTTTAAAGCAGTAATGATATTGAAAACCAGTGCAGATAATGGCATCTGCAGCGGCTGATAGACCAGCTTGGAAACGACCGGCACCCAGCCAATTCTCCACTACAAGACATGGACAGTGATGAATAATTTTCCTGCCTGACGACTGATATGATAATCGGGCGCGCGCAAACTTAAAAATATGGTTTATAAAAAGTTTGGATTTGTACCAACGTACTAACTCCCACGACATCTTTTTTGATATTTTGCTATGAAACTCTCCCAACTCAGCTCCCTCTCATACAAAAGCGAGCGAGGTAGCCTGAAAATGACCCTGAATCGGAAAAGGTTCGAGATAGCGGGAGGTTGAGTTTCGGGATTCAACTAAAAGTGTTACGAAGGTGAGTTTGATGGTCTAAACACAGGACTTGACTTACATGTCGGACGTTAGCGAACTGACATAGTACGTTAGCGAAACTGGCTTTATACGTTAGCGAATTGGACGTTAGCGAACTGGACGTTAGCGAAACCAGCTGGCGAAACCACTAGTATCGGCGAAAAACGCCCGGCTTCCCTGGGAACAAAAACCAAACGTGTGTCATTGCCCCACCGACGTGACACGACATGTACAGTTTCTCCTGAAAGTAATCACGGTTTTTATATTACTTTATCCTTTATAGCTCCGGAAACTAAAGGCCCGTTCACACATGCGATTTTTGATGCGATTTGTCGCGGCGATTTATCGCGCAAGTGTAAACTACCTGCGATTTCACGGCGATTTGTATGGCGAGTTGTAGGAGTTGTATCAAAATCGCCGATAAATCGCATCAAAATTCGAGCAAGTTCGAAACATCGGCGACAAATCGCAGTCAAATCGCCCATGAAATCGCAGCTGGTTACACGGGCGATTGGAATGGCGCGATAAATCGCCACTAAATCGCCGCGACAAATCGCATCAAAAATCGCATGTGTAAACGAGCCTTAACGCAAATTTCAACCCAAAGCACGATTCATAGAAGAAAAAAAAAACCCCGTACATCTGTAACCCCTCCCCACCCAAGAACTAACATGATTACTTGAGAGGGAGGGGAAGAGGGATAAAAAAATCAATTATCCTTAGCAACCACGTAGCAACAACCTCAATCACAAGTAACACAAAATTCCAAGATGGCGGACGAACATTGACTTTTGAATTGTTGTGGTTAAATTCTTTTTAAGCCTTTTGATAAAATATATTTAGCGTCATATTCAATGGATATAAAAGTCACAGGTCCCGAGGATTACGAAGAGCAAGGAATCAAACCGCCCAGAAGTCGAAATCTTTTACCATCCAAGAAATATCGCGAGAGTTGTAAAGAGATGGGGCGAACCAACAGAGCTCAAAAGAAGGCGAGTTATTATCGTGCCTAGCATAAAATGCGCTGCTAGAGATGTTACTGCGACAACAACGGACAAAGGTAAGAAGATAACTAATGCCAATATATTTTGGATCAAGTGTTACTGTTAGTGTAACTTTAGAAAACACCACTCAACTCGATCAAACGAAATGTAGTCTGACTGTTGCCGGGAATCGTAGAGACTTCAGCACTGTACTCTTTTTACTGTAAGTTGTCATTATAAGACTCGGTGAATTCGGACAAACAAGTTTTGTCTAATGTCTGGGGTATAATATCTCGGGGACCTCAGGCATAGGTGCCAACAAATTATCCTAAATTGAAGAATCACCATTTTGCCTAAATTATGTAGAGGTACATGTATACCTCTTGTTCACCCCAATAAACGGATGACCATTAAAATCCTCCGATTGAATCATAAGAAGTCTCTTTTTAAACATCCAAAATCCCGGTTTCCATAACGTGAAGCTGACTAGTACATGGACATGTACTGTAGTATTTGGTACTCTCCCTTGGTGGGATGCTAGTCCAACGCAGGTTACCCCCAGCATTATTTACAGGTGTACATGTACATGTAGGTTGCCCTAAACAGTTTGCCGGTAGCCATTTATATTACTCCTGCGCGGAGAGAGGCATTGTGAGAGTTAAGTATCTTAATACAGTTGAACCTTCTCGACTCTACAATGGCCACCTTGGCGCCAAAATAACTGGCCGTTGTAGAGAGGTGGCCATTGTAGGGAGGTTTCAATATTAGAGTAATAAGTGTACATGTACATGTATGCATCGGTGTACAGTTTGGACGCAAAATCCTGGCTGTTGTTGAGAGGTGGCCATTATAGAGAGGTGGCCGTTAGTGGAGGTTCGACTGTACACCCTCTAAAAATACTAGAAACTATTCAGAGAAGCTGCTATTATACTTTCTCTGCTCATACCTTGCCTTATTTTTCTCCACATCGCTGCCTTTTTGAATAATAAAATTATTATAATAATGAAAAAAAGAACACAAAGGACTCAACCCAGACTGCTTGATCCGGAGTCCAATGCGCTAACCATTAGGCCGCCGTGTATCCCACTTAATTTATGGAGTTCAATTAAAAATAATAAGCTTAATAATAATTATTAGAAACTTTTCTTGTTTTCCAGTAAAGAAACATGATCCAGAAGATGACAGCTTTAGCTCTCAAGTTGATAGATACAAGAGGCAATTACAGGAACGTAAGAAAACTAGAGAAATTTTAAATAACTGCGGCCTCAAACAGGGCTGGCTATCAAACAAGACTGGCAGGACGGAACTTGAAAGCAGGGTGCTTAAAAGAATGTTACTGAAGGAAGGCCTGAGATCACCATCAAAAAGGTAAACTACTGATAGAGATGTTGTAAAACAAGAATTCATGTACAAAGAGTGATCTACGTGTAAATTCTCCTTACCAGATCCATACATTGTCAAGCAAACAGGTTATGAGAATAACAAAAATCATCAAACCCCGGGCTCTCTAATTTAAGCTTTCCGCTAGAATTTAAATTTCTTATAAGCCCCCCCCCCCACCCCCTTCCCAAGAATGGCAAGTGAAGATGATTTTGAACCAGAAGACAATAATTTAGTACCTACATGTACATGTAACTAAATTTTTTTTTAGTTTTCCACCCAAATTATCCATGTGTTAATTATTAAACAGAAATAAACATTTAGCAGTCTCCCACATTTGTATGTGCCATACATGTATATTTAGTTGATTTTTTTGTGCATGTTGGATTGTCTAAGCCTTAATCTCTGTATGAAACCCTTCTCCCATCAAAAGGTCTTGAAACAAGATAAAACCCTGGGTACATGTACATTAAATGGTACATTGTATGGTAGCCGGAGTTAAAGCGTTGGCCTGATTAGCCACCTCGGCTTGTATTGGAATTGTATTGTAACTGGAATCATTGAATTGTAACTGAAACTGTAAAATGTTTTTTTTAGTGTTACTGAAATACATGTAGTTTATTATATAGACACAAGAGTTTTACTGGAAAATAGACCACTCGTAAAATTCATACGAAACTACATCCGGGACCCGAGTGGCGTATTTTCCATATCCTCACCATTGAGGATATCGATGACGTCATTTCCTGCTTTTGCACGGTTGTTTGTGCAAAGCTGCCAAACGCCGGTTGAAAAATGGCGAGCGATAGATTCGTGAATTCACTGAAGCCGACATGAAATCGTTCACTGAGGAGGAGGAAAATGCCCTTAACACGAAGAAGAAAACCTCATAGGACTTAAAATTATTCAAGGAGTTCCTTGAAAGTGAAGACGTCGAAAGGAGAGAAATTCAAAAAAGTCCAGCCACCGAGCTGCAAGAGTTTGTGATAAAGTTTGTGCTTTTGTCTTTTGTCTATATAATAAAAAGAAAATTACACGGTGGCTTGAAGATATGAATTTTATTTTCTCGTGTTAAAAACAGTATTTTACTCGTTCGCTGCGCTCATTCGTAAAATATTGTTTTTACCGCTCGAAAATAAAATTCATATCTTCGCGCCGCTGTGTAATATCCTCTATATATTGTATTGTGTACTGTAACATTTGAAATAATATTAGTAGACTAACTTTAACCTTAACAAAATGCAAAAGGGGTATGGCAATCAATAAGGAAGACTCAGGGCTTTGGAGGAGGGAGGAGGGGGTGGAGGGGGGGGGGGGTGGGGGAGGGGGTGGTAAATCCATGTTTTTCAAAAGGTGACTGACAGATGTCTTATATAGAATATTCTAAGACAGTTATCAGTCAAATGTACATGTACAGCTGTATCAGATGACAGAAACCAAACCGAACCAAACCAAACCAACCCAAACACAACAGCAATGACATGGCCTATCATGCTTTACATTGCACATGTACATAATTATGTACATACATGTACATGTACACCTGTGTGCCAGAATGTCATTTCCTGATAACACTGCTTTTCTTGTTTCAAACAAGGCACCGACCCCTCCCCCAGAGATTGAAACTGATGACACAGTAACAGGCGAGGACAGGGGGGTGCCGACTATTCGCCAGCCCTCCCCTGCTGCCTTGGCTATCATTCAAGAGTACTTGGATCGCAAGAGGATGCGCTTGCTTGATCTGTTCTCTCAAGCCGACAAAGATAAGAACTGGGTGGTGTCGCGACAAGAGTTTAGAAACATCATCCGGTCGTGGCATATTCCACTGACGGAGGCTGATTTGGAGGACTTGATCCTGGCTTTAGACAGAGATAACAGTGATGCATTGGATTACAGAGAGCTGGCGGTGGGGAGACAGTCATACTTGGAGGAGAGGTGAGGATGGTGTTTTCTGAATAGAAAAGTGCTACTATTACAGTTATACAACTTCAATACTCCCGTAAGCTAACATCCTCGGGAAGCTGACAAAAATGTCCGCACCTGTCTGACTGGAGCTGGCCGCTTACGTTTAAATACAGACTTTGTTTGTATGAGCTACAGTTCAAACAGGTTTTTTTCAAGGCGGCCGTACATGTAAGTAGAGCTGTCCGCTTACAAGTCAGAGTTTCTGCTCAGAGAGCTTCTACTGCATAATGATGCTTATTGGGTCAGACAGGACAATTGCAAGCTACATGTATCACTAAATATTAACCCATTGACTCCTAAATCTGTCAAAAACTAGCCTCGCCGTGAGGAGACGATCATGATGGTCCTTGTACCACTTGTGACATCATCACTTTTAATTAATAAGAACTTAGTAAACTCTAACTAAATAATAAAAAGCAATTTCTTCAAGAAATTCCAAAATTTCAAAGATTTCCGAGACAAATTTGAAACTTTGAAAAACTGACATCCTGATGTTTTTTCAAAAATCCATATTGCAATCCATTCCCATCCTCGCTGTCGTTGTCATCCTCACTTCCTAATGGGTTCCTGTCATTTGTTGAGTGCTATTCTACAGAATCAAACCATTATTGTTCAACTTCCTATGATCTAGATATGTTTCTGAGCTTCCAAAATCATGCTAAAATCAGGACAGTGTCCTTTAACGTTTAGGTGGAAATTTTTCCAACCTGAAGAAAGGCTACTGAAATGCAAACAAAACCACAAAATACAATGGCGGAAGAAAGAGAAAAAGATAACAGTGAACGTAAAAAAAAGTCTGTTTTTCTTTGTCTTTTCAGGCTCGTTGAAATTGGCTTTGTGCGCAAAGGAAACTGTCTTGAATTAAATGCAGAACGGAATGTTAGTTTCCATTTTGCAAACTAAGTTTTTGACAATTTGGCTGCAATTTGTCGAGATCAAGACCAGAGAAAAAGGCCTCTGTGGTGTGAAATTGCCGTTTTTTTTTTGTTAAAGAAGCTCAGGGTTAAGTCACATTACGTAAGCAAGTTATTTCAAACAGAAGTGTGACTAACGTCCCGCCTCCCCACCCCCCACCCCCACCCCCAAAACCCCCAGAGAGCTTGCTCGCAGGCTAACGTGATGATGATCTTTTGAAGGGTGACCAAGCAAAACAGTCGAGGGTGTCCATACTCCCAACGCTAAAGGCACTAAAAGACCAGAAACCATTCCAGAGGAGCCTGAACCTGTGTCCGATCCTGGAGCACAGAGACCAAGCTCTCCACAGAGACCTGCGTCACCTTCCTCGAGACCTTCCTCGCCGCGAGCCACCCCCAAAAGGAGACCCTCGACATCACCACAGAGACCCTTTTCCCCAGCTTCTTCCGGCCAGGTTCAGCCGGTGCCCTTTGTTGGGCAGCGACCTGGGTCTGACCCCCAACAGCGGCATTCACGTCCAGTGTCGCCGGCTAGTAACGGTAGCAGTGAGTCACCTACCCTGTTAGATGTACCTGCTGTTCAGCTGTCGGAGAAAGTGGAGCAGCTGACACAAGATGAGGTAAGACAAAGTCTGTATCAGGCCATGCAGCACCTATGTGTATCTCCATTTTCTATAGAACTAGATTGCTTGGTCCGTAGACAGGTAGTGGGGGGAAATATTAGTCGAGATCTTTGTTTGAAAGAATAATTAACAATAATTAACATTGCGCATGGTCTAGAAAACAAAGACGCTTTCCATTTCCATTCATCGATTGGTCAGGTAAAGTTATCGGCAATATTTTTTAGCATTTGGTCCTGGGCACGTGAACGGCACATGGCACGCACGCGTTTCTCTACTGGGACATTAGGGAGCTTAATAAAATAATAAGCAACCACGACGGCGACGGCGACGAGAACGACACAAAACAATAGGTTTAATTAGTAGTACAATAGCTCTGCATGTGCATTTTCAAACTTTGTACATTTCTTAGCCGTCCTCTACAAAACAACAACGTGAAATGACCAAATTCAAAGTATTATTACTATTGTTACTTGATAATGAGATGGACTACCGTATCTTGTTGCAGATCAAAGACAGACGCATAAAGAAACAGCAAAAACGGAAAGAAAAAGAAAAAGCCAAGCAGAAGAAAAGAGCGGCCCCCGAGAAAGTGTCCGTAGCACCTTCCACCTTGGGGGGAAGGGTGGGGGAGATGGTGGATCGTTACCGAAAGATGACTATGAAGGAATATAACGATGTCGTGGAACTGTGTCATATGCATGGAGTACAGCTCAGCAAGGGTGTACTGGAACGAGGTTAGTGAATACATCAAACACGTGTTTCGTCGCATTTCCAAACACCGAGAAGAGAGTTTAAAATACGACGTGCAGCAATCGCGTTTCCAGAGCCCTCGTTACCCTTATCCAGCTGCAGGAACGGGCAACAAGAACCTCTGGGATAAAGCGTTCTGCCATGACAGGATTCTTAGACTTCCGGTTCTACTTAGGCTCGATTTCCGCCACCCTCTCGAGTCATTTTCCCGAACAGCGGCTGGTAATCGAGCCTAGGTTCTACTGCGCATGTGTTTGACTCCATGTTTCAAAGGGACGCCATCCTCGTTCCCAGAGCTCCTCGTTTTTTTTCTTTGCGCCGGAAACGAGTAGCCCTGGTCGCAAGGAAAAAAAAATCGAATTTCTTCATTGGCTGTTAAAAAATGAATGCGCAACACGAATTAATGAATGGATGTCCGGAATTTTCGGACATCCGGTAACGGCCGAGACCAGAGCCTCCGTTTCGCCAACCACGTGACCAAAAGAAACAGAGGATCTGGAAACGAGAATGAAGGGACGCACACAAGATTCTTGGTCTTTCGGTTTTACTGCGCATGTCATGCGGAACGCTGTATCCCAGAGGTCCTTGTTGCCCGTTCCTGTCGCTGGATAAGGGTAACGAGGACTCTGGGAACGAGTTTGGAAGCGCAGCGAAGTGTTTTTGAAAAATTCGAGGGGAGAAGCGTTGCGTGACGACCCAAACAACGGCAGCGAAATAAACTAAGTTCCTCTTCGTTCTCAGAGGTATCTCTGTACCTGATATCGAGCGATCTGGCTGCGTTCTGTTTTGCTGTGCTCTTTATATTGTTCTTGTTGTCATCACAATGTTTCCTTTGTGCCATTCGCGTAGATTTTCTCCATCAGGAAATTATGATCAGTTCATTTACATTGTAGATGACTCCTGTATTATTGCGTTTTCTTTCAGTTCTTCTTCAACCAGAAGATAAACCGCTGTCCCAAATAAAACTGACCGCGCGAAAACCTGGACTTTTTTCCATATACACCAGGCATCACATACCACCCGCTAAATCCCAGTCTTCCACGGCCATCAGCAACCCGCGACGGCCGAAGTTCAGAGATCCGGGCCCTACCACGTGACATATGACTGCAATCGCGTGACGTGTTTTGAAGACTGGTTATATATTTGTAAATAGACGAAGAATAATAGAGAAAGATGTGAAATAATTATAATTTGAAACAGTAACATGTAAATAGTAAAAGTGTCTCGTAAACTAAACGAATAAGGTATTTTTGTATTGGTTTTGGATAAATCAGTAATGCAAAATGGATCCACCTAAATGGAGATAGAAATAAAGATGGAAGCAGTATGCCATGTGTGTCATATCAATAAATGGTATTGTGGTGAATTTTTTTGTGAAGTAGGATGTGCAGTGGTCGAATGGTTAGCGGGTTGGAGTTTAAACAGGCTTTTTTAAATTAATGATTGACATTTCAATAATATTTTTAATTTTTATATGTTTTTAATATTGTATATAGTAGGTTAGTATTGTTTTAATGTTTTTTAATCTTGTATTGTAGGTTAGTTAGTTAGTTAGTTAGTTAGTTAGTTAGTTAGTTAGTTAGTTGCTTAATCCCGATAGCTTCCGATCATGTACAGCGCCATTGAACCTATGGGAAATGGCGCTGTATAAATTGTTTTAATATTATTATTATTATTGGACTCCAGATCAAGCGGTCCAGGTTCGAGCGCTCGTCTGGGTGATTGTGTTGTATTCTTGGGCAAGATACTTCACTCTCACAGCGTCTCTCTCCACCCAGGGCCTGGTTGTTCAAAGCATGGATAACACTATCCACCGGATAAATCACCACTACCCAACGGATAGCGTAGTTTCTTTTGTTAACACTTATCCACTGGATAGCGATTTATCCGATGGATAGCGTTATCCACCCTTTTGAACATCCGGGACCAGGAGTATAAATGGGTATTGATTAACTGTTAGGGAAACCTGACAAAATGCTGGGGATTACCTGCGATGAGCTAGGACTTATGCTACTCTCCACAGCGGTCAAACGTGACGCGCCTGCGCAGTTCCCGCCAAAACCCCACTGCGAAATGTCCTAAATTTACGAAGTCCTCCACGTTTCGTCACTTCAAAGCTCAAACTTAAGAAATTTCCTGAAAACTTAAGCTTTGTACTCGGAGTATGCATAGATAATGTAATAATTGTTTATCCACCAAGTGTCTCAGCTCGTATTTTGGTTTACCACTGCATGTTCTATAACGTTTCCTTACAAACTTCGCGGCCATTACGCTTCAATCTCTTGCAAAATTGAAGGCAGCGAAAACCGGAAGTGGCGCCGAATTTTTGCGTTTGACCGCTGTGTGATGCTACTCCACCTGGATGGGATGCTAGTTTTCTCAGAATCGAAGCGGCAGTGCCCTGAGTTTTTGGTTGGGCTCTATGCACATCCATAGTGGCTACTATCCAATCAGAGTAAATGCTCGTAGTTAAGGCCCGATCAAACGGTCACAACATTTGTTGTGAGCCGATGTTGAACCGTTTGACCACCCTTCTCAACAATGTTGTGAGGTGTTGTGATATGTTGTGATGAATTATTTTAAACTTTGTCTCAACATCGTCACAGCATTTATTTTGTTCTTGAAATGTTGAGAGGTTGTTGTGGCCGTTTTGACCGGGCATGGTCACAACATGTCACGACAAATGTTGTGACCGTTTGATCGGGCCTTTAGTTAGCATGTTCTTGGAGAGTGAGGGGGGACGAGAACCTTGGAGTAGAGAGGACGGGAAGTGTACAGGAGGGCGAGAAAACAGATGGTGGGAACCGTAAGAAATAGGAAAATCGCAACAATGTTTTGCAATATACAGCTGTTTTCGAGAAAGGTTGTTGGAAAAAAGCGCACGCGACAATCCCGAAAACGTAATCTGGGATATGGGATAAATGAATTTTTGATAAGTGAAATAAATACATCAAACCCGCGATGCCTACTTTTGCTGCTTTCTTTTAGCACTCGCAAACATACGTCCATGGCGTATCGTGCCATTTTTCCTCAGATTTCCCTGAAATGCTGAAGTCAAGGAACCGTGAACTTAAAACTACCCACAATACCTTTCGGGATTGTCGCGTGCGCTTTTTTCCGACAACCTTTCTCGAAACAGCTGTAGATAAAGCACAAAAAGGAAGGAAGTAGAGAGAACCTTTAATAAAATGTATGGGAAGTGGAAAGTTCAGATCCGGCCCTGCCCCCCCAAAGTGGAGAAAGATAAACAAAGTGGTGAACATATGTTGTTCAAAATAATATCGATTCCTTAAGCCAAACCACTTTCATCTTTTTAATATTTATAACTTCTGCAATCAGTAATTGAAACATTTTTCTCATGTTTTCTCAGTTGGACGCACGGACGCTTTCTAACAATTAAAACATTCATGTTTTTGTGAAAAACTTC
Source organism: Desmophyllum pertusum (assembly GCA_029204205.1). Taxonomy (NCBI): domain Eukaryota; kingdom Metazoa; phylum Cnidaria; class Anthozoa; order Scleractinia; family Caryophylliidae; genus Desmophyllum; species Desmophyllum pertusum. The sequence goes on from MU827804.1 coordinate 491,772, forward strand.
GAGTCACTTTAAGGCCCGATCAAACGGACTCAACATTCTCTAAACATTTGTTGAGAGCCAATGTTGAGGCCGTTTGTCATCCCTTTGTCTCAACATTTTCTCAACATTTATTTTGTTCTCGAAATGTTGTAGCCGCTTGACACGGCATGGTCTCAACATCTCTCAGCATGACTCAACAAATGTTGAGACCGTTTGACCGGGCCTTAACACAACTTTTTTTCAACCTTTTGGAATGATTTCACAACAACTATAAACAACAAAATATTTTATCTTTGCTTTAAAAAATCTTTCAGATCATACTCTGAAAGATCCATCGAGAAGGACAGTAGATGTTTTAATATATATTTAAAAATCTCATTGAGAATTCTATTATTAGCTTTCAAAATAACAGCTTCTAAAACGACATCTGCTGCTAGCTGCATGTTAATTTTTATGCTCATAATGCTGAACAACTGCACACCACTCAATGCTTATTAATGCCTGATCTGCTGCATTTTCAGGTACTTTGTCCGTTAAATTTAGCGTTTCGTATTTAAAAATAAGGCCTTCAGTAATATTAGCAACTCATTTTGCCTTTGAATCGAAATTAGATAAATATTTTGCCAAAAATGCAAGCTTTTACAAAAAAAAAAACATTAATGCACGATGGAACAATAGTGGTTTATTACTGTCTGTATATACTCACTTTGTCAGTTTTCAGTTATTCTTGATTTTATTCCATAGACGTCCTGCAGTTCTTTTTCGCAATACTTGTAGCTATTTTGTAAAACGGGAAAAAAGTAACTGAAGTAAAGCGGACCACAAAAAGGTGAATACATTTGTTCTGGAAAATGTTTTTGCACATGCTTCATGAGAGCGAACCCGCCGAGAACCAATTATTAAACTACATTGTACAAACCGAAGAGCGAGTTGCCTATTTTACCGCTTATCGGGATAAAACTGAAACCAACGAATAACCTTCTCAGAGTGTCCTAAGGCAAGAACAATAATCGAAAAGCTCCTAAAAAAAACTGTTTCTTATTTGCAAAGTTCCGCCTTAATACGTTGAAATGTTTATAAATTTTTGGCTCCACTGTTCCAGCTTCTAGCGAGTAACATACGGTGTCCCCTAACAATAGAGTAAACATAAGCCTGCATGGTTTCCATATGATCGCAACGATCGCAACGATCGCAGTCGATCATATGGAAACCACTCTTGCGATCGTTAAATTGCGATCGTTGCGACTGCGATCGTTGCGATCATATCAGTGGAAACCAGGCTATAAGGTACGTAGACTGTGTGTCAAATAACGAAAAAACGTTAAAGACGTTAAATATTTAAACGGTTAAGTGTTTTGGTGAGTAAAAACATAACAGGTGGCATGACCGCTTGGTTTCTGACTGCATTTAATGCATTTAATAGCAAACTGACACATTCAAGTGCAACTGTCCAATGACAGCCTGGCTTATAACCAATCAGATTCGCGAATTTTGTTATTGTTCTGAATAAGTAAAAATTCGCACCAGGTAGATCAAGCAAGGTTATTATTGATGAAGTATATTATCGAAGCTAAGCTGTTTAACACTGTTTATCTGTGGTCCCTGGTGATGATTGCGATTATCCACACAAAAACTAGTATACTTTCTATTATCATCATACAGGAAATACTCTCTCCTCCGCAGAGGCTTCTTGGGATAATAGGGAATAGGGAAGATTGGGGAGAGTGAAATATAAAGCGCGGGGGCTGGAGAGAGAGAAAAAGCAAGCGCGCGGGGGACGCTGGGAAGGGAGAAGGAAAGAAGCGAAGCCTCTGCCATATTTTGTGCGATTCTCTGGTTGGATTTGCGGTTCCGCGCGCGCTCTTTCTCCCCTTTCTTTTTGTTCTCCCCCTCCCCCAAGGAAGCCTCTGCGGAGGAGAGAGCAGGAAATACATTTGAAGAAGTGTGGTTATGATAGACCTCGCACGAGGAATTGAAGTGAAAGAAGAATGCTGGAAACGTCTTCATTGATCACAAACTAACTGGTACATTAACTCGTGTTAAAACTAGCTTAAATACTGATACGATTATTGAGAAAATGGCGAATATAACTGAAGATGAAAACCACACGACAATTCAAGAATTCTTTTGCCAAGTAAGTCTTAATGGAGTACCTCAAATGATATCGATTTCAGCATTGAATATTCTTCTATCCATCACCGCATTTCTGGGGAATATTTTGATCATTGTTTCCTCTTCAAAACGTGTCTTCTATTCATCCGCCATCAAAACTCTTGTTAGGTTGTCTTGCGATCACCGATCTCTGCGTGGGTCTCATTACACAGCCTCTGTTCGTTAGCTATTTAATGTCTCCACAACACTCAAAACGTTGTTACTATTTTGAAAAACTCGTCGAGACCATAGGAAAAATGTTGGGAATAGTATCTATGCTAACGATGACTTCAATAAGTGTGGACAGACTTCTCGCCCTGTTGTTAAGGCTAAGGTACCGACAAGTGGTAACATTATTGCGAGTACGGATCTTTATTGTCATTTTTTGGCTTTCCAGCACGGCCAGTGTAATGTTAGCATTTTATGACTCTCGTCTTACCCTAGCTGTGGTCTGCGTAGGGTTGGTATTGTGTTTAACAACCTCAACCTTCTGTTACACGAAAATCTATCTCAAGCTTCGACATCACCAAGCTTTCAAGTACCAGACCATGTTTCACAAGCACAACCGAGTCAATCGAGCGGGAGGGAATGCACTGAACATAGCACGATACAAAAAGACAGTTTCCAGTGCACTGTGTGTACAGGTGACCCTAATGGCTTGTTATATTCCATATGGTATTGTAACAGCTGGATCACGTACCCCACCTATCGACCTCGCTTGGGATATGGCACTAACTCTCCTTTTGTTCAACTCAACACTCAACCCATTTCTTTACTTCTGGAAGATGAGAGATGTGAGACAAGCAGTGAAGGACACAATCAGACAGTTTTTGTCGTTTCTCGAATTAACTGTCTTCTAAGGCAAAATTTATCGGACTTCAAATGGTTAGAATTCTCACGGGATAATCTCAGTTATGTAAACGTCACTTGGGAATATTTATAGCACACAGAGCCGGCCGGGGCAATGATAACATGACCAAGGCAATAGAGTAGTTTTCAAATAAGAGTCGAACGTTTAGAGCGGTTTTCAATTGAGTGTCGAAAGTAATCGCTGAATTGCTTTGGCTTTGCTTTACAACGCTCTGTGATTGAATTGGTTTGAAAAGCTCGTGCCACCTTCTCAACCAATCAGATGCAAAACCAAAACCATGATTAATCGCCACTTGGTTGCACGCGTTTTCCCGCGCTTGACGCCGGTTACGTGTTTTTGCTTTGAGTTCTCAGTTGATTTATTGTGTTGTTTACGTTAATTGTGATTGGCCATTGTAATTGCTTTGGTTTTTGTTTCACGATACTCATTTGAAAACCGCTCTATTGACTAAACGATTGTATCTCCATACCTGGTTTTGCACATATTTTTACGATTTCATTTCTCCATTTACTCCTTACATGCTTTTTTTTTTGATCGAGAAGATGTATCCAAAACTTGATACAGTGTTTCATCTGATTTCCAAACACCTCTAAACGTCTTCTCTCGTGATTAATATATTACTTCCTTGCCTTTTAACCCTATTCTTGGATTTTTTTTATATAAAGATGCTAAAACGATAAAGATTTTGGAAGGATTTCATCGTAAAAAGCAAACATTTCATGAAAAAAACCCCACCAAATTTGGTAAAACGATCTGTAACTCGAAAAGTATCCGTGCTATTAAAATGAAACTTATGTGGTGCCTATGAAGCATTCAAACATCTTTATTTTAGTGACAATCACGAATCAATTATGATATCATATCACGCCAAAATAATGTCATACTTTAAAAATATCTGCCATCTTGGATCCGCCATATTGGATCTTTAAATTGTTCAGGAATGTCAGAAAATCACCAAAATTTGATTTGACAAAATCGAAAACAATATAAGGATGCAAAAATGTAAAGATTTCAGAAGAAACTCTTCTAAAAAGCGGAAATCTCATGAAAACTGAAAGTTAAGCTGAAAACACCAAATTTAGGTAAAACGACCTGTCAAAACCTGGTTGCCATGGAAACATCAAGTCACGTTGTCAACAAATTTACACACCAAAATGTTCCCAGATAAATTTTAGGAAAAGTTATAAAGTTTGGCTATGATTGCTTCAATGCTCTGTAAGTACGATAAATAAATTTGAAATCAGCGCGTTCTGTTACAAACAACATTTCTAAGGCGAAAATTGATTTTTACAAATAAAAATAAATTATTTTCTGCTTCGTAAGGTTCTTTTAAGGCTGTTGTTCGTTGGACCCCGAGGAACGCTCATAAAACGGCCTATTTGTTCCTTTTAATTTCACAACAGTACAACTCAAGCATTAGAAGGCAGGTTATTTAAATTATCAGTTAAATATACACTAAATGGAAGTAAAATATCATATATTCATATACCTTGGTCCCCTTTGCGTTTTTCGTGCGAAATCCGTTGAAGTTTTAAACATCATTATACATTTTTGCCGCACCATGGTGTAATAGCCTTTAGAAGTTGACTTGCAAGTTCAAGTTCAACATAAAATGATTTTAAACGTAATAAAGGTCCAAAGAGAAAAACAATCAAATTAAATCTATAAACTAGGAAAAACATTCAGTGGGAACTTCCAGTGCTGTAAGTCAGTCGACTGAACGTTTTCCCCAATAACAGCGGAAACAACGGATTTCACGGATGTTGCGGAAATTTTTAGAGATGATTTAATTCTTTTCTTTAAAACTGTAAGTATAATATTTAATTATATTTATATTATTATATTATATTATATTTATATATATTTATATTTATATTATATTTACAGTTTTAAAGAGAAGAATTTAATTAAATCTAAAAATTTCCGCGAAATCCGTGAAATCTGTCCTTTCCGCTGTTATTAGGGAAAACCTTTCATGGAAACTTCCAGTACTGTGAGGCAGTTGACTGAAAGACTTTCCTAATAATGGCGGAAAGGGTGGATCTCACGGATTTCGCGGAAATGTTTAGATTAAATTTAATTCTCCTCTTTAAAACTGTAAGTATAATATTTAATTATATTTATATTATATTATATTATATTAATATTTATATTTATATTATATTTACAGTTTTAAAGAGAAGAATTTAATTAAATCTAAAAATTTCCGCGAAATCCGTGAAATCTGTCCTTTCCGCTGTTATTAGGGAAAACCTTTCATGGAAACTTCCAGTGCTGTGAGGCAGTTGACTGAAAGACTTTCCTTATAATGGCGGAAAGGGTGGATCTCAAGGATTTCGCGGAAATGTTTAGATTAAATTTAATTCTCCTCTTTAAAACTGTAAGTATAATATTTAATTATATTCATATTATATTATATTAATATTTATAGTTATATCTATATTATATTTACAGTTTTAAAGAGAAGAATTTAATTAAATCTAAAAATTTCCGCGAAATCCGTGAAATCCGTCCTTTCCGCCATCATTGGGAGAAACTTTCAGTGAACTACCTCACAGCACTGGAAGTATTTTATTTTATTTTAATTATTTTAGTTTACTTTAGTTTAGTTTATTTGAGTTTATTTGAGTTTATTTTAGTTTAGTTTAGTTTAGTTTATTAGCTTTTTCCTAATAACGGCCGGAAAAGGACTGATTTCACGGATTTCTCGATAAATGTTTAGATTGTCGCGTGCGCTTTTTTCCGACAACCTTTCTCGAAACAGCTGTAGATAAAGCACAAAAAGGAAGGAAGTAGAGAGAACCTTTAATAAAATGTATGGGAAGTGGAAAGTTCAGATCCGGCCCTGCCCCCCCAAAGTGGAGAAAGATAAACAAAGTGGTGAACATATGTTGTTCAAAATAATATCGATTCCTTAAGCCAAATCACTTTCATCTTTTTAATATTTATAACTTCTGCAATCAGTAATTGAAACATTTTTCTCATGTTTTCTCAGTTGGACGCACGGACGCTTTCTAACAATTAAAACATTCATGTTTTTTGTGAAAAACTTCGAGTCACTTTAAGGCCCGATCAAACGGACTCAACATTCTCTAAACATTTGTTGAGAGCCAATGTTGAGGCCGTTTGTCATCCCTTTGTCTCAACATTTTCTCAACATTTCTTTTGTTCTCGAAATGTTGTAGCCGCTTGACACGGCATGGTCTCAACATCTCTCAGCATGACTCAACAAATGTTGAGACCGTTTGACCGGGCCTTAACACAACTTTTTTTCAACCTTTTGGAATGATTTCACAACAACTATAAACAACAAAATATTTTATCTTTGCTTTAAAAAATCTTTCAAATCATACTCTGAAAGATCCATCGAGAAGGACAGTAGATGTTTTAATATATATTTAAAAATCTCATTGAGAATTCTATTATTAGCTTTCAAAATAACAGCTTCTAAAACGACATCTGCTGCTAGCTGCATGTTAATTTTTATGCTCATAACGCTGAACAACTTCACACCACTCAATGCTTATTAATGCCTGATCTGCTGCATTTTCAGGTACTTTGTCCGTTAAATTTAGCGTTTCGTATTTAAAAATAAGGCCTTCAGTAATATTAGCAACTCATTTTGCCTTTGAATCGAAATTAGATAAATATTTTGCCAAAAATGCAAGCTTTTACAAAAAAAAAACATCAATGCACGATGGAACAATAGTGGTTTATTACTGTCTCTATATGCTCACTTTGTCAGTTTTTATTCTTGATTTTATTCCATAGACGTCCGGCAGTTCTTTTTCGCAATACTTGTAGCTATTTTTGTAAAACGGGAAAAAAGTAACTGAAGTAAAGCGGACCACAAAAAGGTGAATACATTTGTTCTGGAAAATGTTTTTGCACATGCTTCATGAAAGCGAACCCGCCGAGAACCAATTATTAAACTACATTGTACAAACCGAAGAGCGAGTTGCCTATTTTACCGCTTATCGGGATAAAACTGAAACCAACGAATAACCTTCTCAGAGTGTCCTAAGGCAAGAACAATAATCGAAAAGCTCCTAAAAAAAACTGGTTTCTTATTTGCAAAGTTCCGCCTTTACTACGTTGAAATGTTTATAAATTTTTGGCTCCACTGTTCCAGCTTCTAGCGAGTAACATACGGTGTCCCCTAACAATAGAGTAAACATAAGCCTGCATGGTTTCCATATGATCGCAACGATCGCAACGATCGCAGTCGATCATATAGAAACCACTCTTGCGATCGTTGCGATCATATGGAAACCACTCTTGCGATCGTTAAATTGCGATCGTTGCGACTGCGATCGTTGCGATCATATCAGTGGAAACCAGGCTATAAGGTACGTAGACTGTGTGTCAAATAACGAAAAAACGTTAAAGACGTTAAATATTTAAACGGTTAAGTGTTTTGGTGAGTAAAAACATAACAGGTGGCATGACCGCTTGGTTTCTGACTGCATTTAATGCATTTAATAGCAAACTGACACATTCAAGTGCAACTGTCCAATGACAGCCTGGCTTATAACCAATCAGATTCGCGAATTTTGTTATTGTTCTGAATAAGTAAAAATTCGCACCAGGTAGATCAAGCAAGGTTATTATTGATGAAGCATATTATCGAAGCTGTTTAACACTGTTTATCTGTGGTCCCTGGTGATGATTGCCATTATCCACACAAAAACTAGTATACTTTCTATTATCATCATACAGGAAATACTCTCTCCTCCGCAGAGGCTTCTTGGGATAATAGGGAATAGGGAAGATTGGGGAGAGTGAAATATAAAGCGCGCGGGGGCTGGAGAGAGAGAAAAAGCAAGCGCGCGGGGGACGCTGGGAAGGGAGAAGGAAAGAAGCGAAGCCTCTGCCATATTTTGTGCGATTCTCTGGTTGGATTTGCGGTTCCGCGCGCGCTCTTTCTCCCCTTTCTTTTTGTTCTCCCCCTCCCCCAAGGAAGCCTCTGCGGAGGAGAGAGCAGGAAATACATTTGAAGAAGTGTGGTTATGATAGACCTCGCACGAGGAATTGAAGTGAAAGAAGAATGCTGGAAACGTCTTCATTGATCACAAACTAACTGGTACATTAACTCGTGTTAAAACTAGCTTAAATATATACGATTATTGAGAAAATGGCGAATATAACTGAAGATGAAAACCACACGACAATTCAAGAATTCTTTTGCCGAGTAAGTCTTAATGGAGTACCTCAAATGGTATCGATTTCAGCATTGAATATTCTTCTATCCATCACCGCATTTCTGGGGAATATTTTGATCATTGTTTCTCTTCAAAACGTGTCTTCTATTCATCCGCCATCAAAACTCTTGTTAGGTTGTCTTGCGATCACCGATCTCTGTGTGGGTCTCATTACACAGCCTCTGTTCGTTAGCTATTTAATGTCTCCACAACACTCAAAACGTTGTTACTATTTTGAAAAACTCGTCGAGACCATAGGAAAAATGTTGGGAATAGTATCTATGTTCGCTTGGGATATAGCATTATCTCTGCTTTTGTTCAACTCAACACTCAACACTCAACCCATTTCTTTACTTCTGGAAGATGAGAGATGTGAGACAAGCAGTGAAGGACACAATCAGACAGTTTTGTCGTTTCTCGAATTAACTGTCTTCTAAGGCAAAATTTATCGGACTTCAAATGGTTAGAATTCTCACGGGATAATCTCAGTTATGTAAACGTCACTTGGGAATATTTATAGCACACAGAGCCGGCCGGGGCAATGATAACATGACCAAGGCAATAGAGTAGTTTTCAAATAAGAGTCGAACGTTATAGAGCGGTTTTCAATTGAGTGTCGAAAGTAATCGCTGAATTGCTTTGGTTTTGCTTCACAACGCTCTGTGATTGAATTGGTTTGAAAAGCTCGTGCATGCCACCTTCACAACCAATCAGATGCAAAACCAAAACCAACGATGAATCGCCACTTGGTTGCACGCGTTTTCCCGCGCTTGACGCCGGTTACGTGTTTTTGCTTTGAGTTCTCAGTTGATTTATTGTGTTGGTTACGTTTATTGTGATTGGCCATTGTAATTGGTTTTTGTTTCTCGATAATCATTTGAAAACCGCTCTATTGACTAAACGATTGTATCTCCATACCTGGTTTTGCACATATTTTTACGATTTCATTTCTCCATTTACTCCTTAGTTGCTTTTTTTTTGATCGAGAAGATGTATCCAAAACTTGATACAGTGTTTCATCTGATTTCCAAGCACCTCTAAACGTCTTCTCTCGTGATTAATATATTACTTCCTTGCCTTTTAAACCCTATTCTGGGATTTTTTTTATATAAAGATGCTAAAACGATAAAGATTTTGGAAGGATTTCATCGTAAAAAGCAAACATTTCATGAAAAAAACCCCACCAAATTTGGGTAAAACGATCTGTAACTCGAAAAGTATCCGTGCTATAAAAATGAAACTTATGTGGTGTATGAAGCATTCAAACATCTTTATTTTAGTGACAATCACGAATCAATTACCTGATATCATATCACGCCAAAATAATGTCATACTTTAAAAATATCTGCCATCTTGGATCCGCCATATTGGATCTTTAAATTGTTCAGGAATGTCAGAAAATCACCACAATTTGATTTGACAAAATTGAAAACAATATAAGGATGCAAAAATGTAAAGATTTCAGAAGAAACTCTTCTAAAAAGCGGAAATCTCATGAAAACTGAAAGTTAAGCTGAAAACACCAAATTTAGGTAAAACGACCTGTCAAAACCTGGTTGCCATGGAAACATCAAGTCACGTTGTCAACAAATTTACACACCAAAATGTTCCCAGATAAATTTTAGGAAAAGTTATAAAGTTTGGCTATGATTGCTTCAATGCTCTGTAAGTACGATAAATAAATTTGAAATCAGCGCGTTCTGTTACAAACAACATTTCTAAGGCGAAAATTGATTTTTACAAATAAAAATAAATTATTTTCTGCTTCGTAAGGTTCTTTTAAGGCTGTTGTTCGTTGGACCCCGAGGAACGCTCATAAAACGGCCTATTTGTTCCTTTTAATTTCACAACAGTACAACTCAAGCATTAGAAGGCAGGTTATTTAAATTATCAGTTAAATATACACTAAAGGGAAGTAAAATATCATATATTCTTATACCTTGGTCCCCTTTGCGTTTTTCGTGCGAAATCCGTTGAAGTTTTAAACATCATTATACATTTTTGCCGCACCATGGTGTAATAGCCTTTAGAAGTTGACTTGCAAGTTCAAGTTCAACATAAAATGATTTTAAACGTAATAAAGGTCCAAAGAGAAAAACAATCAAATTAAATCTATAAACTAGGAAAAACATTCAGTGGGAACTTCCAGTGCTGTAAGTCAGTCGACTGAACGTTTTCCCCAATAACAGCGGAAACAACGGATTTCACGGATGTTGCGGAAATTTTTAGAGATGATTTAATTCTTTTCTTTAAAACTGTAAGTATAATATTTAATTATATTTATATTATATTATATTATATTAATATTTATATTTATATTATATTTACAGTTTTAAAGAGAAGAATTTAATTAAATCTAAAAATTTCCGCGAAATCCGTGAAATCTGTCCTTTCCGCTGTTATTAGGGAAAAACCTTTCATGGAAACTTCCAGTGCTGTGAGGCAGTTGACTGAAAGACTTTCCTAATAATGGCGGAAAGGGTGGATCTCACGGATTTCGCGGAAATGTTTAGATTAAATTTAATTCTCCTCTTTAAAACTGTAAGTATAATATTTAATTATATTTATATTATATTATATTATATTAATATTTATATTTATATTATATTTACAGTTTTAAAGAGAAGAATTTAATTAAATCTAAAAATTTCCGCGAAATCCGTGAAATCTGTCCTTTCCGCTGTTATTAGGGAAAACCTTTCATGGAAACTTCCAGTGCTGTGAGGCAGTTGACTGAAAGACTTTCCTAATAATGGCGGAAAGGGTGGATTTCACGGATTTCGCGGAAATGTTTAGATTAAATTTAATTCTCCTCTTTAAAACTGTAAGTATAATATTTAATTATATTTATATTATATTATATTATATTAATATTTATTTATATTATATTTACAGTTTTAAAGAGAAGAATTTAATTAAATCTAAACATTTCCGCGAAATCCGTGAAATCCGTCCTTTCCGCCATCATTGGGAGAAACTTTCAGTGAACTACCTCACAGCACTGGAAGTATTTTATTTTATTTTAATTATTTTAGTTTACTTTAGTTTAGTTTATTTGAGTTTATTTGAGTTTATTTTAGTTTAGTTTAGTTTAGTTTATTAGCTTTTTCCTAATAACGGCCGGAAAAGGACTGATTTCACGGATTTCTCGATAAATATTTAGATTGTCGCGTGCGCTTTTTTCCGACAACCTTTCTCGAAACAGCTGTAGATAAAGCACAAAAAGGAAGGAAGTAGAGAGAACCTTTAATAAAATGTATGGGAAGTGGAAAGTTCAGATCCGGCCCTGCCCCCCCAAAGTGGAGAAAGATAAACAAAGTGGCGAACATATGTTGTTCAAAATAATATCGATTCCTTAAGCCAAACCACTTTCATCTTTTTAATATTTATAACTTCTGCAATCAGTAATTGAAACATTTTTCTCATGTTTTCTCAGTTGGACGCACGGACGCTTTCTAACAATTAAAACATTCATGTTTTTTGTGAGTCACTTTAAGGCCCGATCAAACGGACTCAACATTCTCTCAACATTTGTTGAGAGCCAATGTTGAGGCCGTTTGTCATCCCTTTGTCTCAACATCTTCTCAACATTTCTTTTGTTCTCGAAATGTTGCAGCCGCTTGACACGGCATGGTCTCAACATCTCTCAGCAAGACTCAACAAATGTTGAGTCCGTTTGACCGGGCCTTAACACAACTTTTTTTCAACCTTTTGGAATGATTTCACAACAACTATAAACAACAAAATATTTTATCTTTGCTTTAAAAAATCTTTCAAATCATACTCTGAAAGATCCATCGAGAAGGACAGTAGATGTTTTAATATATATTTAAAAATCTCATTGAGAATTCTATTATTAGCTTTCAAAATAACAGCTTCTAAAACGACATCTGCTGCTAGCTGCATGTTAATTTTTATGCTCATAACGCTGAACAACTGCACACCACTCAATGCTTATTAATGCCTGATCTGCTGCATTTTCAGGTACTTTGTCCGTTAAATTTAGCGTTTCGTATTTAAAAATAAGGCCTTCAGTAATATTAGCAACTCATTTTGCCTTTGAATCGAAATTAGATAAATATTTTGCCAAAAATGCAAGCTTTTACAAAAAAAAAACATCAATGCACGATGGAACAATAGTGGTTTATTACTGTCTCTATATGCTCACTTTGTCAGTTTTTATTCTTGATTTTATTCCATAGACGTCCGGCAGTTCTTTTTCGCAATACTTGTAGCTATTTTTGTAAAACGGGAAAAAAGTAACTGAAGTAAAGCGGACCACAAAAAGGTGAGTACATTTGTTCTGGAAAATGTTTTTGCACATGCTTCATGAAAGCGAACCCGCCGAGAACCAATTATTAAACTACATTGTACAAACCGAAGAGCGAGTTGCCTATTTTACCGCTTATCGGGATAAAACTGAAACCAACGAATAACCTTCTCAGAGTGTCCTAAGGCAAGAACAATAATCGAAAAGCTCCTAAAAAAAACTGGTTTCTTATTTGCAAAGTTCCGCCTTTAATACGTTGAAATGTTTATAAATTTTTGGCTCCACTGTTCCAGCTTCTAGCGAGTAACATACGGTGTCCCCTAACAATAGAGTAAACATAAGCCTGCATGGTTTCCATATGATCGCAACGATCGCAACGATCGCAGTCGATCATATAGAAACCACTCTTGCGATCGTTGCGATCGTTGCGATCATATGGAAACCACTCTTGCGATCGTTAAATTGCGATCGTTGCGACTGCGATCGTTGCGATCATATCAGTGGAAACCAGGCTATAAGGTACGTAGACTGTGTGTCAAATAACGAAAAAACGTTAAAGACGTTAAATATTTAAACGGTTAAGTGTTTTGGTGAGTAAAAACATAACAGGTGGCATGACCGCTTGGTTTCTGACTGCATTTAATGCATTTAATAGCAAACTGACACATTCAAGTGCAACTGTCCAATGACAGCCTGGCTTATAACCAATCAGATTCGCGAATTTTGTTATTGTTCTGAATAAGTAAAAATTCGCACCAGGTAGATCAAGCAAGGTTATTATTGATGAAGCATATTATCGAAGCTGTTTAACACTGTTTATCTGTGGTCCCTGGTGATGATTGCGATTATCCACACAAAAACTAGTATACTTTCTATTATCATCATACAGGAAATACTCTCTCCTCCGCAGAGGCTTCTTGGGATAATAGGGAATAGGGAAGATTGGGGAGAGTGAAATATAAAGCGCGCGGGGCTGGAGAGAGAGAAAAAGCAAGCGCGCGGGGGACGCTGGGAAGGGAGAAGGAAAGAAGCGAAGCCTCTGCCATATTTTGTGCGATTCTCTGGTTGGATTTGCGGTTCCGCGCGCGCTCTTTCTCCCCTTTCTTTTTGTTCTCCCCTCCCCCAAGGAAGCCTCTGCGGAGGAGAGAGCAGGAAATACATTTGAAGAAGTGTGGTTATGATAGACCTCGCACGAGGAATTGAAGTGAAAGAAAAATGCTGGAAACGTCGTCATTGATCACAAACTAACTGGTACTTTAACTCGTGTTAATACTAGCTTAAATACTGATACGATTATTGAGAAAATGGCGAATTTAACTGAAGATGAATACCACACGACAATTCAAGAATTATTTTGCCAAGTAAGTCTTAATGGAGTACCTCAAATGATATCGATTTCAGCATTGAATATTCTTCTATCCTTCACCGCATTTCTGGGGAATATTTTGATCATTGTTCCTCTTCAAAACGTGTCTTCTATTCATCCGCCATCAAAACTGTTGTTAGGTTGCCTTGCGATCACCGATCTCTGCGTGGGTCTCATTACACAGCCTCTGTTCGTTAGCTATTTAATGTCTCCACAACACTCAAAACGTTGTTACTATTTTGAAAAACTCGTCGAGACCATAGGAAAAATGTTGGGAATAGTATCTATGTTAACGATGACTTCAATAAGTGTGGACAGACTTCTCGCCCTGTTGTTAAGGCTAAGGTACCGACAAGTGGTAACATTATTGCGAGTACGGATCTTTATTGTCATTTTTTGGCTTTCCAGCACGGCCAGTGTAATGTTAGCATTTTATGACTCTCGTCTTACCCTAGCTGTGGTCTGCGTAGGGTTGGTATTGTGTTTAACAACCTCAACCTTCTGTTACGCGAAAATTGATCTCAAGCTTCGACATCACCAAGCTCAAGTACCAGACCATGTTTCACAAGCACAACCGAGTCAATCGAGCGGGAGAGGGAATGCACTGAACATAGCACGATACAAAAAGACAGTTTCCAGTGCACTGTGTGTACAGGTGACCCTAATGGCTTGTTATATTCCATATGGTATTGTAACAGCTGGATCACGTACCCCACCTATCGACCTCGCTTGGGATATGGCACTAACTCTCCTTTTATTCAACTCAACACTCAACCCATTTCTTTACTTCTGGAAGATGAGAGATGTGAGACAAGCAGTGAAGGACACAATCAGACAGTTTTGTCGTTTCTCGAATTAACTGTCTTCTAAGGCAAAATTTATCGGACTTCAAATGGTTAGAATTCTCACGGGATAATCTCAGTTATGTAAACGTCACTTGGGAATATTTATAGCACACAGAGCCGGCCGGGGCAATGATAACATGACCAAGGCAATAGAGTAGTTTTCAAATAAGAGTCGAACGTTATAGAGCGGTTTTCAATTGAGTGTCGAAAGTAATCGCTGAATTGCTTTGGTTTTGCTTCACAACGCTCTGTGATTGAATTGGTTTGAAAAGCTCGTGCATGCCACCTTCACAACCAATCAGATGCAAAACCAAAACCAACGATGAATCGCCACTTGGTTGCACGCGTTTTCCCGCGCTTGACGCCGGTTACGTGTTTTTGCTTTGAGTTCTCAGTTGATTTATTGTGTTGTTTACGTTTATTGTGATTGGCCATTGTAATTGGTTTTTGTTTCTCGATACTCATTTGAAAACCGCTCTATTGACTAAACGATTGTATCTCCATACCTGGTTTTGCACATATTTTTACGATTTCATTTCTCCATTTACTCCTTAGTTGCTTTTTTTTTTGATCGAGAAGATGTATCCAAAACTTGATACAGTGTTTCATCTGATTTCCAAACACCTCTAAACGTCTTCTCTCGTGATTAATATATTACTTCCTTGCCTTTTAACCCTATTCTGGGATTTTTTTTATATAAAGATGCTAAAACGATAAAGATTTTGGAAGGATTTCATCGTAAAAAGCAAACATTTCATGAAAAAAACCTCCACCAAATTTGGGTAAAACGATCTGTAACTCGAAAAGTATCCGTGCTATAAAAATGAAACTTATGTGGTGTATGAAGCATTCAAACATCTTTATTTTAGTGACAATCACGAATCAATTACCTGATATCATATCACGCCAAAATAATGTCATACTTTAAAAATATCTGCCATCTTGGATCCGCCATATTGGATCTTTAAATTGTTCAGGAATGTCAGAAAATCACCAAAATTTGATTTGACAAAATCGAAAACAATATAAGGATGCAAAAATGTAAAGATTTCAGAAGAAACTCTTCTAAAAAGCGGAAATCTCATGAAAACTGAAAGTTAAGCTGAAAACACCAAATTTAGGTAAAACGACCTGTCAAAACCTGGTTGCCATGGAAACATCAAGTCACGTTGTCAACAAATTTACACACCAAAATGTTCCCAGATAAATTTTAGGAAAAGTTATAAAGTTTGGCTATGATTGCTTCAATGCTCTGTAAGTACGATAAATAAATTTGAAATCAGCGCGTTCTGTTACAAACAACATTTCTAAGGCGAAAATTGATTTTTACAAATAAAAATAAATTATTTTCTGCTTCGTAAGGTTCTTTTAAGGCTGTTGTTCGTTGGACCCCGAGGAACGCTCATAAAACGGCCTATTTGTTCCTTTTAATTTCACAACAGTACAACTCAAGCATTAGAAGGCAGGTTATTTAAATTATCAGTTAAATATACACTAAAGGGAAGTAAAATATCATATATTCTTATACCTTGGTCCCCTTTGCGTTTTTCGTGCGAAATCCGTTGAAGTTTTAAACATCATTATACATTTTTGCCGCACCATGGTGTAATAGCCTTTAGAAGTTGACTTGCAAGTTCAAGTTCAACATAAAATGATTTTAAACGTAATAAAGGTCCAAAGAGAAAAACAATCAAATTAAATCTATAAACTAGGAAAAACATTCAGTGGGAACTTCCAGTGCTGTAAGTCAGTCGACTGAACGTTTTCCCCAATAACAGCGGAAACAACGGATTTCACGGATGTTGCGGAAATTTTTAGAGATGATTTAATTCTTTTCTTTAAAACTGTAAGTATAATATTTAATTATATTTATATTATATTATATTATATTAATATTTATATTTATATTATATTTACAGTTTTAAAGAGAAGAATTTAATTAAATCTAAAAATTTCCGCGAAATCCGTGAAATCTGTCCTTTCCGCTGTTATTAGGGAAAACCTTTCATGGAAACTTCCAGTGCTGTGAGGCAGTTGACTGAAAGACTTTCCTAATAATGGCGGAAAGGGTGGATCTCACGGATTTCGCGGAAATGTTTAGATTAAATTTAATTCTCCTCTTTAAAACTGTAAGTATAATATTTAATTATATTTATATTATATTATATTATATTAATATTTATATTTATATTATATTTACAGTTTTAAAGAGAAGAATTTAATTAAATCTAAAAATTTCCGCGAAATCCGTGAAATCTGTCCTTTCCGCTGTTATTAGGGAAAACCTTTCATGGAAACTTCCAGTGCTGTGAGGCAGTTGACTGAAAGACTTTCCTAATAATGGCGGAAAGGGTGGATCTCACGGATTTCGCGGAAATGTTTAGATTAAATTTAATTCTCCTCTTTAAAACTGTAAGTATAATATTTAATTATATTTATATTATATTATATTATATTATATTATATTATATTTATATTATATTTACAGTTTTAAAGAGAAGAATTTAATTAAATCTAAACATTTCCGCGAAATCCGTGAAATCCGTCCTTTCCGCCATCATTGGGAGAAACTTTCAGTGAACTACCTCACAGCACTGGAAGTATTTTATTTTATTTTAATTATTTTAGTTTACTTTAGTTTAGTTTATTTGAGTTTATTTGAGTTTATTTTAGTTTAGTTTAGTTTAGTTTATTAGCTTTTTCCTAATAACGGCCGGAAAAGGACTGATTTCACGGATTTCTCGATAAATATTTAGATTGTCGCGTGCGCTTTTTTCCGACAACCTTTCTCGAAACAGCTGTAGATAAAGCACAAAAAGGAAGGAAGTAGAGAGAACCTTTAATAAAATGTATGGGAAGTGGAAAGTTCAGATCCGGCCCTGCCCCCCCAAAGTGGAGAAAGATAAACAAAGTGGCGAACATATGTTGTTCAAAATAATATCGATTCCTTAAGCCAAACCACTTTCATCTTTTTAATATTTATAACTTCTGCAATCAGTAATTGAAACATTTTTCTCATGTTTTCTCAGTTGGACGCACGGACGCTTTCTAACAATTAAAACATTCATGTTTTTTGTGAGTCACTTTAAGGCCCGATCAAACGGACTCAACATTCTCTCAACATTTGTTGAGAGCCAATGTTGAGGCCGTTTGTCATCCCTTTGTCTCAACATCTTCTCAACATTTCTTTTGTTCTCGAAATGTTGCAGCCGCTTGACACGGCATGGTCTCAACATCTCTCAGCAAGACTCAACAAATGTTGAGTCCGTTTGACCGGGCCTTAACACAACTTTGTTTCAACCTTTTGGAATGATTTCACAACAACTATAAACAACAAAATATTTTATCTTTGCTTTAAAAAATCTTTCAAATCATACTCTGAAAGATCCATCGAGAAGGACAGTAGATGTTTTAATATATATTTAAAAATCTCATTGAGAATTCTATTATTAGCTTTCAAAATAACAGCTTCTAAAACGACATCTGCTGCTAGCTGCATGTTAATTTTTATGCTCATAACGCTGAACAACTGCACACCACTCAATGCTTATTAATGCCTGATCTGCTGCATTTTCAGGTACTTTGTCCGTTAAATTTAGCGTTTCGTATTTAAAAATAAGGCCTTCAGTAATATTAGCAACTCATTTTGCCTTTGAATCGAAATTAGATAAATATTTTGCCAAAAATGCAAGCTTTTACAAAAAAAAAACATCAATGCACGATGGAACAATAGTGGTTTATTACTGTCTCTATATGCTCACTTTGTCAGTTTTTATTCTTGATTTTATTCCATAGACGTCCGGCAGTTCTTTTTCGCAATACTTGTAGCTATTTTTGTAAAACGGGAAAAAAGTAACTGAAGTAAAGCGGACCACAAAA
Organism: Desmophyllum pertusum; assembly: GCA_029204205.1. Lineage (NCBI taxonomy): Eukaryota > Metazoa > Cnidaria > Anthozoa > Scleractinia > Caryophylliidae > Desmophyllum > Desmophyllum pertusum. Next base: position 510,334 of record MU827804.1, read on the forward strand.
AGGTGAGTACATTTGTTCTGGAAAATGTTTTTGCACATGCTTCATGAAAGCGAACCCGCCGAGAACCAATTATTAAACTACATTGTACAAACCGAAGAGCGAGTTGCCTATTTTACCGCTTATCGGGATAAAACTGAAACCAACGAATAACCTTCTCAGAGTGTCCTAAGGCAAGAACAATAATCGAAAAGCTCCTAAAAAAAACTGGTTTCTTATTTGCAAAGTTCCGCCTTTAAAGAGCGACTTCCTGTAAAAGTCGACCAAACGGTGGCACAAGTCAAAAAATCGAATTCGCTCATATTTTGCTCATAGATAGACCCTAGTCAGAAACTAAACGGACTGTAGTTAGTTTTTTGAAAATACAGCTTTTTTCGGTAAAAATATGCGAAAAACCATTTTGCCCCGATTGGGCCCAAAATCGACTTCCGGTTTGACAGAATTTTCGGGAAATTTGATCGCTTCGCGCACCATACTACAGCTATTTTTGAATCTTTAAATAGCATTTGTATCCTGTCTAGGTCTTCATTGTTCGATTTAATGAAAAATAAAATAAATCTAACTTAGTTTTGAGCCCGAAACAAGATCAAAATCATAGGCTAAATTTGCGAACTTGTTGCAAGCTAATTTATGCATAGAAAACATTGACCATTTTATCTATGTGCGATAACTTAAAATTTCGTAAAAACATTTTCTGTGGGTTAATTATACGTTCACCTGATAGGATATGTACAAAAATATCTGGGTAAATGATTTTAAGTGGCCCGCTTTGGCCCTTGTTTATCACTTATTTTGCCGAAAATATGCCGTTTCATGTGTAAACAATGGCGTGACAGGGCCAGTCGCAATCTGAATACTCGATAATAATCACTTTAACATAGCTATAGGGAAACGCATAAATATAGCTGATCATTAAATCGGAACCTAAAGAACATCTCTTATTGACTTTTTTAATTCCACTATTAGTATATTTGCATTTTGAAACCACATGTTCGTTTTATGACCTAAACTATGCCGGTTTGTTTCTCTTCAAACTTTGCAAATTTGAAAACACTATCATATTTTGTTCATTCTTCAAACACTATAAATGTATCGCCCTCTTGGTAAACTAGAACTTTCAGGTAAAGATCAAATGAGTAAATTATGTTTTTGAATTATTGACCATTATTCTCCCTGCAGCATGTTCGACATAGCAAGAGCATTGCGTGACTCTGTTTATAGCGTGCGACGGGAATAAATATTTTTTTTTAATGTTCAAATAGCTAAGTTTTATTACTTTCGCTGATTACCACTAATTACAAATGGTTGAGAAGTACAACTAACCAGTTCTCAATGGTTTATTTAATTTTAAATGAGTGATAAATTAATATATGGCGAAATGCTCTCTGCTGGTACGGCCAGTGGTATATACAATATGCTCAGCCTCGGCAAGAAAAACAATGACGAAAGAAGATTAACGAAAATGACGGCGAAAATTATTTTGTGTTTCAATAATACTACATGTATACAAAAATTATTAAAATAGCACTTTCGTTGTTTGCTGAATCCAGTGCTATTTTAATTATTTATTTTTTATCAGCTTCTCATAACATTGGGCATCTCTGGTTCCGCTGCTGCTGGTTTTCGTTTTTATAGCGACAGGGCCATGGGCTTGGAAGTCCAAAATATTCCAGTAACTATATAGAGGGTCCTGATGGATTCTTAGTTACAAATTAGAATTTGGGAAATCCTCAGTTATCAGTTGAAATTTTAGCCGTTTCTCAGCTATCAGTTTTGACCGATCTCAGTTGATAATGACTCGATCGAGCCTCGACATTCTTCGGAAGACCTCGTATTATCCTTGGAAATCTTACGTTGATTTTCGGCAATCTCTGAAAGACTGTATTATTTATCCCCAAAAGCTCAGTAAGATGTTTCAGATTAGGTGCGAAATACTTCGCTGCTTCGCAGTTCACACATGTGTCGTGTTGTAAGACTACTGAACTGGAGACATCGTGACGCATCTCAGACGTGCAAAATTTGCACTCTGGGATGCTAAAATGTTCAGTAACTGTTCACTCATTTCTCAGGATCAGTTTGATTTGACAACTGTTTGATGTTGCCATGACAACCGCGTGTTTTGACATGCAGATTTATCGGCCCAATTATTGAATTTTTAAATGACATTTCATTTACCGATTTACTGGCTTGTTTCTGACGTCACGAGAAAAGAAAACCTGAAATAGAAGATGGCGTACTTCATGACGTACGTATATTAAACGTAGACGTCATAATTAACAGCAAAACCACGCACCTTATGCTGTAAAGCAAGCTATAGGCTCTCTACTAAAGGCATAAGGCTTTCAAGGAGTCTTATGGGATTCAATCAATTCTCCTCCCCCTGTACAGTCATGGGTGTATAATTTGGGTTAGGGTAGGATGTAACGTTTCGAGGGTTGGAATATTTCGCAACTCTCATTTCTTGGGACACCTGAGACGGGGTCAAGCTTCTTTCCAGTTTGTTTTTGTTCATTACAGTAGGTGATCCTTTTGAATCAAATTGAACTTTGTTTTCGAACGAAAGAACTTTTGAGAGCCCAACCCGCATGGACAAAGGAGGAAATGTAACATCGTAGCTGGTTTTCGTTCTCAAGTATTCCACGTCACATTTTCATGCACATATATATAGCCATATTTCTCTCAGTGTATCTCATGTTCCAGGGCACGTCAACTGGTGCTTACCACACGGTGTTGCTCAAGACTGAAATACCTTCAAATATTAAGCATTGAAAAAATGTTGTAAATATACATTTGCAAAAACATAAGTTTGTTTATTTTCCCAAGTAAAAGGGTTAAAAGGGTCAGACTACATTGCCTACCGTACAATACTGTAAAAAGTTTTTTGGAAACTGAAAAATCTGGTCCCCTCGGGCGACGGTAAACGGAACAAAGGGCTGGCCTGAACAGAGCTCTCCCCAGGCAGTGATGTTGCGCTTAGCTTATTCAGTGATAAACATCAACTTGTTCAATTATTCCCTTGTTTCTGCCTCGAGCGTGAGTGCGCAAAACCGCAACGATGACATGCACCATCCGTTGAATTTAGTCGGTAAAGAGCAGAAAAGGTGCGTGGTGCAACCGCGCCCGTCTAAAGAGCGACGACTGCGACGAGGCAGATGACTGCACGAAGACTGGTCAAGGTATTGAGACGAATCGGAAACGTGCACAATTGAAAATGAAAACGTCTATGGTTTTATTAATAATTGAGCTAAAAAGTAGTATCTAGTAGTACGGATATTTTGTGAGTTGCCGTTCCAGGGGGTTGTTGTTATTGTCATACCTCTCTGTTAGAGTTATTCCGATAGCATTTAGGGTATTGGGTAGTAAGTGGTTTTGTTTTAGAATTGATGCATCTTAGGAGTGAAACTGAATTCGAGTCACACCCATATAGCCTGATTCTGTTATCCTTGAGGGGTTCCTTTCAAAGGAAATTACCCACCGTCACCCACCGATGTCACTATGATACGAGAGAGTCCCGGCCCCAGGTTACGGTATACGAGCAATGAGCGAAATATATTTATTACTGCAGGAGTTTCCTTCAGATACAAACAATCCCGACTTGTTATGCTTAACAATTAACTGGGAATGTATTCCCTTTAGAACCCGCTCGACGAGATTTAACTTAAAATTACAGTCTGCACTGCGACTTGGTGATCAACATCGTGTACTGGTCACGCAACGGTTTCCAAGTCTCACTCCAACTGCCTTCAAAACGGGTGAACAAAAACTATCTCGGATTGCTCTTATTTTTTAAAGAGTTCACAACTAGGTAGTTTATATTTATAGCCTTGGCTTGTTTTGAGGCTACTTGGACGGAATTCTCAAAATAACTCATGCTATTTAATAGGTTGTTCAACCGCAATCGGGTACGAAAAAATAAAACTGCTAAAAGCGATGCCATAAATTATAATTAAACAAATAAAACAAAAATGGTTCCATTATGTTTTTCATTTACCTTTATCTAGATATCTTCCTGTAATTAATTGGAAATCACTTTTTTATCAGAGCGAGTCTCCGGTGAATAGTCGTGTCACGCCATTGTTTACACATGAAACGGCATATTTTCTGCAAAATAAGTGATAAACACGGGTCAAAGCGGGGCCACTTAAAATCATTTACCCAGAGGTTTTTCTATATATTCTATCAGATGAACGTATAGTTAACCTATAGAAAACGTTTTTACGAAATTTTAAGTTATCGCACATAGATAAAATGGTCAATGTTTTATCTGCATAAATTAGCTTGCAACAAGTTCGCAAATTTAGCCTATGATTTTGATCTTGTTTCGGGCTCAAAACTAAGTTAGATTTATTTTATTTTTCATTCAATCGAACAATGAAGACCTAGACAGTATATAAATGTTATTTAAAGATTCGAAAATAGCTGTAGTATGGTGCGCGAAGCGATCAAATTTCCCGAAAATTCTGTCAAACCGGAAGTCGATTTTGGGCCCAATCGGGGCAAAATGGTTTTTTCGCATATTTTTACCGAAAAAAGCTGTATTTTCAAAAACTAACTACAGTCCGTTTAGTTTCTGACTAGGGCCTATCTATGAGCAAAATATGAGCGAATTTGATTTTTTGACTTGTGCCGCCGAAAGCCGATTTTAGTCGATTTTTACAGAAAGTCGCTCTTAATACGTTGAAATGTTTATAAATTTTTGGCTCCACTGTTCCAGCTTCTAGCGAGTAACATTACGGTGTCCCCTAACAATAGAGCAATAGAGTAAACATAAGCCTGCATGGTTTCCATATGATCGCAACGATCGCAACGATCGCAGTCGATCATATAGAAACCACTCTTGCGATCGTTGCGATCGTTGCGATCATATGGAAACCACTCTTGCGATCGTTAAATTGCGATCGTTGCGACTGCGATCGTTGCGATCATATCAGTGGAAACCAGGCTATAAGGTACGTAGACTGTGTGTCAAATAACGAAAAAACGTTAAAGACGTTAAATATTTAAACGGTTAAGTGTTTTGGTGAGTAAAAACATAACAGGTGGCATGACCGCTTGGTTTCTGACTGCATTTAATGCATTTAATAGCAAACTGACACATTCAAGTGCAACTGTCCAATGACAGCCTGGCTTATAACCAATCAGATTCGCGAATTTTGTTATTGTTCTGAATAAGTAAAAATTCGCACCAGGTAGATCAAGCAAGGTTATTATTGATGAAGCATATTATCGAAGCTGTTTAACACTGTTTATCTGTGGTCCCTGGTGATGATTGCGATTATCCACACAAAAACTAGTATACTTTCTATTATCATCATACAGGAAATACTCTCTCCTCCGCAGAGGCTTCTTGGGATAATAGGGAATAGGGAAGATTGGGGAGAGTGAAATATAAAGCGCGCGGGAGAGTGACAAGTTGACGCGAGAAACGTGAGATGGGAAGACGTTGAGAAATGAAACGGTTAAGAGTTTTGGTGACAAATATATATAACAGGTGGCATGACCGCGCGGTTTCTGACTGCATTTAATGCATTTAATAGCAAACTGACACATTCAAGTGCAACTGTCCAATGACAGCCTGGCTTATAACCAATCAGATTCGCGAATTTTGTTATTGTTCTGAATAAGTAAAAATTCGCACCAGGTAGATCAAGCAAGGTTATTATTGATGAAGCATATTATCGAAGCTGTTTAACACTGTTTATCTGTGGTCCCTGGTGATGATTGCCATTATCCACACAAAAACTAGTATACTTTCTATTATCATCATACAGGAAATACTCTCTCCTCCGCAGAGGCTTCTTGGGATAATAGGGAATAGGGAACCTTGGATGAGAGAGAGAAAAAAAAAGCGCGCGGGGGCTGGAGAGAGAGAAAAAGCATACAAAAACGCGCGCTGTAACCCCCTCGGGGTCACGCTGGGCTGGGGGGGACGCTGCGGAAGGGAAGAAGGAAAAAGAAGACAGGAAAAAGAAGCGAAGCTCCTTGTCATGCCATCTTTTGTGCGATTCTCATGGTTGCCTGGTTTGGATTTGCGGTTCCGCGCGGCGCTCTTTCTTCTCCCCTTTCATTTTGTTATCCCCCTCCCCCAAGGAAGCCTCTGCGGAGGGAGATGAGAGAGCAGGAAATACATTTGAAGAAGTGTGGTT